>BQNB010038360.1:0-48809 GCA_026074375.1 Tanacetum coccineum | reverse complement strand
CATTACTTTTTACAACTGACACTGCGTTGTCCTTTACATACTGTTCATACGGAATCATATTACTATCACTCATATAATTAGCATGTGAGTCGACAACGTAGTTTGGTTGTACATCATCATGCATCTCATGTTCTTCATGATGTTCACAAACAGCATCATGATAGTGATCATGGTCGTATACCTCAAATAGAATGTCTGAATCATAAGACGGACCGGCTTCATCATAAATAGGATATGCGGATGATAGATTAGCCATAAACATAGTCTGTGTCGTGGGAGCCTCATCAACATCAGAATCAAAAGCATCACAGTCATCAGCTTGAAAAACATTGTCCACATTGAGTGCTAAATCCTGAACAGGTTGCTCATCTACATCTTCATCAATAGCGTTGTCTTGTCTACCAGCAATAAACAATAACTGATCTTCATCCAATGCCACCCCCATTTTCTTGAGCTTGCATCAGTAACATCTTGTCTTTGAAGTATTCAGAGTTCTGTAGACGCTTAGGTTGAGTGCAGTTCCTTGCTATGTGGCCTATACCATTGCAGTTGTAGCACTTAATCTGCTTTGCTTGACCTGGATTAGCATTCCCAACTCTATTATGTGCTCCCCCATAACCAGCTGCACCTCCACCCCGTGCATTGTTCCCCTGACCTCTATTCTGTCGACCCTCAACATTCTGAACCACAACTCTCTCGTCTTGAACTGTAGTTTGGTTCCTTGTGTTTGATGAAGTTTTGAGTTGATTATTTGTTTGAGGTAGGTATGTTTTGTATGATTGGGTGAGAAGGACAAGTGTGTTGGTTAAATTCTTAATTAAGTTGTCTATTAGAGAGAGTCCTAAATCAAGTTGAGTGTTGTCAGCAAAGTGTGGTGGAACATATGTAGATGGTGGAGTTGTAGATGATTTGAATAGTGCTGCTTGTGTGAGACATTTGACATCAAAGCAAGTGGATCCACAGTATGTTGAGTGAATCGATCCAGCATCATTTTGTTCTCATTGGCATGTGCCTCGTGTTGCTTCAATTAAGCATACAACTGATCATAATTGGAGTCCCTCAATCCTCTATTTAGTTTCACTGCTGTTAGACATGGTCATCTTGATGTTCCGCATGTCATTGATGAGTTTGGCAAACCGGACATAGTAGTCGTGAATGGTTTCTCCCTTGTTCTAATGGAAGTGTTCAAAGTCATCATACAGTTGTGATTCACGGTCCTCTTTTGTTAATTCTGAACCTTCCAGGAGCATCTTCACATTGTCCCATATGTCCTTTGCATCGGTGTAATGATTGATAAGAGAGTAGATATCTTATGGAAGCCCTTGAAGTAGGATGTTCGTTGCCCGAATGTCAGCATTGTACCTTTCCTTATCTTCGGGTGACAAATCTGAATAGACTCGTGGTGGTTCTGGACCTAGATGTGGGGCACCTTCAGTCCCTTCAGTTGGTGTTTGCCAAAATGTCCCCATCTGAAATGGTCCTTCATCAATTGACTTCAAAATGTTCACACCATTCTCTTTACCCCGACAATATAGTCGAATACGTTGTTGCTATGATGCAAAGTTAGTCCTATCAAGCATAGGTGGTCGGGTATCTGAATCGACACATTGGATGTCTTCCGAAAGATTAGCCATCTTAATTGATTGTGAAATTATTTGGTGATCGAACAATGATTAGTGATTGTATGTTAAAGTGGTGATTGATTGTAGGAAAGGTGAATTGTTGTTCTAGTTTGTTAGGATTTCAGGTTTGAAATTAGTCAATTTAAAAGAAATTGGTACGAAAAGTCCAATAGTCACAACTCGCTGCATGTAAACTCAGCTGGTCGTAACTCGCAGGTTAGAGATTGGACAACTCGCTGTGTAAGAAATTAAATGGACAGAGTTCCTGTTCACAAGTCGCTAGAAAATAGTCTTCAATTAACCTGTAACTCGCTAGATCCAACTCGCTACCTGCAAGAGAAGTTAACTCGCTGCCTATAACTCGCTACTTGCAAAACAAAAGGGACAAGTCGCTGACAACAGTACTTTTGACTCACTGTGTATTATTCTGACAATTTGCCAAGTACAGTGACCCTACCTCGTGTGAAGAACTTCAAAAGTAAACTTAAACTCGCTAGATAGAAAAAATTTGGGTTTTCACCTAAAATCACCCTTTTTTTTAAAAGTTTTTGCCTGGTTTCTTTTGACAACTTGGTAACTAAAAGGCTTGATAGCAACTATAAATTCATGAACTTTATACATCACCTACGTCAAGATCAAAGAAAGAAAACCAGAACGAGACAATAAACCTTCAAAAGCCAAACTTTGGATCTAAACTAACCCAGAAAACGTACACACGATCTAGCTAATCATCCCATGTGCTTTGATAACAATTGGCATCAGAGCCCAGGTTTCATTCTTGGGTCGGGTAATCTTTTGTATGATTTGGTTGGTCTCTCATTGATTCTGTCCTTATTTTTGCTTATTCTGCTTATTTCGTGCGCTTATTTTATGCATTAACAAGCCACGAATTAGTTTTGGTTGATGTTGTATAAATCTGCTGCTGCTGTTCAACTTTTTAGTTTAAACTTCTTGTTAAGTTTTTTTTGGTTATCATATCAGCAGATCTGGGCTCTTGTGTTCATGGTAGCGAGTTGATGAAATGGTCAGGGAACACATATCTGGAATTTTAGGTTAAAAAGGACAAGACTTTTTTGTTTTTTTGCTAAAAGACAAAAAAAAAAACAGGGTAGCGAGTTGGCAGATCCATAGCGATTTGGATTAGCGAGTTGGTTAGGTACAATGAAGACAAATATCTATGTCAAATCTAAACAAAACGCTGGCCAAATTGATTCTTGGTAACGTGTGTTAAATCTCAACACCCAAACGAGCCAACTCGGTTTTTACGAGTTGACACGGGTCAACTCAATGAGGTTCAAGTAAAGTCTATAAGTCTCAAGAAAAGACAAACATAATGAAAATTGATAGCTCTCGCGATGACGAAACCAATGAAAACTACACCATAACCAAACAATCATCAAAAGCCAACTTCGGTCGATATTAATCCAACACAAACCACGATCTAAAACTAAATTACATAGTCACAATCCACAATCATCCAACAAATCACAAATTCTAAAACCTTTCCCTTCATCACAGTAATATCTCAAACACCATACCTCTTCTAATCAACCAAAGTCTTGAGGACATAAATGCAAGAAACAATTGATCTCAGATATGTCAACCTATTTTAGAAATCTTTTACAAGATTCTTTAGGTGTGATCCATAATCATCATCGATCTATGTAGGTTATAAAACCCAATTGTTATACAAAATTAAAGATAGTCTTATAACAAATCTGGTATAAGCTATTCTTTCTTTCGATTTGAACACAAAACATACACAAGAAAACAATACCTACCTGAGACCTTTTATAAAGATCTTGAAGAAAGAGTTACATGAATCGAATGAATTATGTTTTCTTCATTTTTGTGTTACTTGTGAAAGGCATTAAAGCCACGTGCTTGACTGAAGAAACAAGACGTTTATACTTGTTTTGAAGATTCAATTCTGATTTAAAGGGATAGAAGGGATCAGTGATATAAAAGAGATAATGTTGCTTATGACTCGAATGGAAGGAGTGTTTAGATGTGATTTTAGTTGGTGAAGTTATGATAAAGAGTTGTTGGAGAAAAGTGTGTGAAGAGGCGATTAATTATGAGAAACAATTTAGGGTTTTAGTGGCTTATATATCCAAAAAATTAGGTCGGTGGTCATTAGACAATGGATTTGGGCTTTATTTTCCGAATTTGGTATAGTTAAGGTCTAATGGGCCCAATATGCTTCTCGTTTTGTAGCTAAAAGAAAGTGGCAACGGAACAATGTACCAAAAAAAAAATGTCTATGACTATTGAAAACACGTATCACCAATGATTGGAAATTGAAAATGTCATGAAATGTTCTTTATTAGTTAATTTTTTTTAGGTTATTATTGGGCATCATGGTAATTTAATGGTTATATTTGATTTGTTTTTAAATGTGACAAGTGTCTATTTTTTATGACAACGGACCGGGATCCAATGGTATAATAAAGAATCATGGAAAAAATTTAATTGGCTAGATTTTGGTATTTATTTTTCCTAAGTGACTATGGAAAGTTTGAGCGGGTATCACTTATTGAGATTGATGTGGCATTTTCACAAAGGGTTTTCTTATTTTATCTTGAAGTCGGGGTTGGTTGAAACATTTTTACACACTCTTTACTATGTTTTCTCCCATCTATGTCTCTCTCTCTCTTACTTTCTCTCTCTAAACATGACTACCATATGGTTTGAGTTACCAAGACCACCAGATCTATGATTTTTTGTTTCTAAACAAACTTATACATGTGATATTTTTATTTATTATAAAATACATTATGCTCATCGCTACAATTAATTAGGATGCATTCGGATTGCCGAGACGATTTACATATTTGATTTAGATAATCAAATCATTCACTTACGGTGAGTTCATAGCCTCGCTTTTATACTATTACAATGATTTACAACATTGGGTGAGAAACATGCATTGTTTTACAATTGGATGCAAGTATACTTTTATACTTGTATGCCTTTATTGTGCTTTGATATGACACCATGATTATGATGTTTCGGCCTCCTTCTCAGAGAGGGGCGTTACAGATTTCTTCTTTCGAGGTGGCATATCATTCTTAAGACTTACGCGTTACATCATCCTAAGACCTAGACACGTTAATTCTGTCATAATTAAAGCATCCGCATAAAGCATCCTTATTTGCTGATTATAATATATCTTAGAGATTAAAGTAATGGTGATCTTGTTAAACCCTAGCTCATAGAGACTTTACCCACTTACCGCTTAATGGCAATCTATACACTAGTAGTCTACTTGTCCAACTATCTAATGGAATCAGAACGTTATTTATTGAATTATCTAGGTCACCTGCTAGTCAACACGATCAATAAGCCATTAACAATATCCAATTAACTAGTTAAGCCCGAAGCGTATCCTAGACACAAACTTAGAAGGACAATATTTGTGTAACTATTATTCTAGGTGTATAAATGACTATATGGAGAGCTATCCCGGACTCTAGATCCGCTTGGTCCACTTAGATAGATCCAGTTGAATGATAGGGTTTTGAGGCCCTAAAATCGTCTCTAACAGCTGCTAAATGAACTAGGGTTCATCCCCTTCTTTTACTCTAAAGTTACATACATAAAACCCTAATTTTGGGTTTGTATATATATAGGAAAATCGCTGCGATGGTGTCGCGTTTTAATCGTGACGCCATCGTGAAAGAGAATATTCTAGATAATGAGCTGGGTCGTGCATTCTGATGCCGTCTTAAGATCTTGTGACGCCGTCTTGGTATGAAATGTGACTGCGTCAAGTTTAATCTGCGACGCCGTCTCCTGCTGCTGACAACCTAATCTTGAGAGATGTTGGTGTAGGTCTATAGTCTTGTTCGTTTCTTCTCCAAATGAGCCCAAGTCACGTGTATTTCCTCCAAATGCTGAATACCTGAAGAGGAATGATTAATTACCTATTTTGGACATAAATGCACGATTTAGGGGGTTAAACGACCTCGAAAAAGTATATAAAATGACACCTTATCACTCTCTATTTAGTGATATATATATCTAGAACAATAGAATCTCATTTAATGCCCGATCTTTACCTTTGGGACATGTGAACAAGTTAGACTAGCAGGTGACCTAGGATCAACAAATAACGTACTGATTCCTTTAGTAAAGA
This sequence comes from Tanacetum coccineum, assembly GCA_026074375.1. Taxonomy (NCBI): domain Eukaryota; kingdom Viridiplantae; phylum Streptophyta; class Magnoliopsida; order Asterales; family Asteraceae; genus Tanacetum; species Tanacetum coccineum. The sequence continues at coordinate 43,049 of BQNB010038360.1, read as the reverse complement.
CTTGGACAGTGGATTACTAGAATATGAATTGCCATTAAGCAGTAACTGGGTAAAGTCTATATGAGCTAGAGTTTAATAAGATCACCATTATTAATCACCTAAGATAGATTATAATCATCAAATAGGTTTATGTAGATGCGTTTAATTATGACAGAATTCTACGTGTCTAGGTTTTAGGAAGAAGTCCTGCCTAAATCTTGGAATGATATGCCGCCTTGAGATAAGCACTCATTGCACTAAATAAACAAACCAACGTTTTAATTGGATTAATCATGGTTATTACAGTTTTCTTATATTTGGCTAGACCGCTCTTCTATCTTTTGTTTATCTGCTTGCGTGTGTTATTGTATTTTAAATTGATCTAAGTTACCACAAACCTATGCCAGTCTCTCAAACTGAAAACCCCCCTTTATCCGTTAGAATTAGGATTAACATAGGTTTAACATAGGTTTAACATATAATAGAACTAACATAGTGTAAATTAACTTAGTTTAGTTAACCAAAATATTGATAGAATAAAAGATTTCATTCTCGCTCTTAGTGATCGACACCCTACTTACCAACAAAACTACATCTGATCGGGTACACTGCCCGTTAAAGTGTTATTTTAGGTAAAGTCAGAAAAATATAAATGTAAAACTTAATAATAAATATTACCTACACACAATGACATAATCATATATTATGATATTGATCATGAGCATTTGAATCATGTTAAGCCGATCCACCATTATTTTCCACATACGGATCATCAAATATGATGTTAGAATCAATTTGATCATCATCAGATGTGTTAATAACAGTTTTACGTTTCCCATGATTCTTGTGTTCATGAACCCATTTGGGTATCATTTTGTGTGAAGCATTTACCTCACTAACAAACTTTGCATCATAGGTTGTCTCAGTCTCAGCGTTGTCATCAACTGGTTGAATTCGTGCCATCATGATTATTGCAGCAGTTAGCTCTTCCAATGTTTCATCTCAAAAAGAATTATTGAACATGAAATCATCCTCTTCATCCTTGAGGTTGCTTCCCGCTTCATCTTTCATGGCTAACAACATTTGTTCTTTGAAATACTTTGCATCATGAACTCTTGGTTTTTGACAATCACGAGCATAGTGGCCTTTTTCATTGTAGTTATAACGCTGAACATTTGCCTTTCCTAGATTTGACTCAGTTCGTGGAACACGTTGAACAATCTGATGGCTTTCATCATTATAATTTGACCCATTTCTTGCATTAAATGCTTGATTCCTGTTTTGTCTCCCTGCATTCCTGTTAACATTTCCACCATATCCTGCATTCTTGGTTTGTATGTCAACTCTACCATCTTGAATCATAGTTTTTGTATAATTAGTCACATATAAATAAACCATAGGTGGCCAAAAGTGTTAATAAGTGTGATCATATGGTGTTTAAAGTGAAGAAATGTGTATTTTGTGTGACTATTGTTCATCCAATGGCCACATGAATTTTATGTTTGTGTGACCTTTTGTAATATTTAGCCACACAAAGCATGTTTGTTTTGGGTATTTAGTCACATACAACTAGGCATAAAGTGACCAAAAGTGTTAATAAGTGTGACCATATGGTGTTTAAAGTGAAGAAATGTGTATTTTGTGTGACTATTGATCATCCAATGGCCACATGAATTTTATGTTTGTGTGGCCTTTTGTAATATTTAGTCACACAAAGCATGTTTGTTTTGGATATTTAGTCACATACAACTAAGCATAAAGTAGCCAAAAAGTGGTTTTAATAATGTGACCATAGGTGTTTAAAGTGAAAAATGTGTATTTTGTGTGACTATTGATCATCCAATGGCCACATGAATTTTATGTTTGTGTGGCCTTTTGTAATATTTAGTCACACAAAGCATGTTTGTTTTGGGTATTTAGTCACATACAACTAAGCATAAAGTGACCAAAAGTGTTAATAAGTGTGACCATATGCTGTTTAAAGTGAAGAAATGTGTATTTTATGTGACTATTGATCATCCAATGGCCACATGAATTTTATGTTTGTGTGGCCATTTGTAATATTTAGTCACACAAGGCATGTTTCTTTTGGGTGTTTAGTCACATACAATTAAGCATAAAGTGACCAAAAGTGTTAATAAGTGTGACCATATAGTGTTTAAAGTGAAGAAATATGTATTTTGTATGACTATTAATCATCTAATGGCCACATGAATTTTATGTTTGTGTGGCCTTTTGTAATATTTAGTCACACAAAGCATGTTTGTTTTGGGTATTTAGTCACATACAACTAAGCATAAAGTGACCAAACATGTTAATAAGTGTGACCATATGCTGTTTAAAGTGAAGAAATGTGTATTTTGTATGACTATTGATCATCCAATGGCCACATGAATTTTATGTTTGTGTGGCCATATTGTAATATATTTAGTCAAACAAGGCATGTTCACTTTGGGTGTTTAGTCCAATACAATTAAGCATAAGTGACCAAAAGTGTTAACTAAGTGTGACCAAATATAGTATTTAAACTGAAGAAATCGAGTATTTTAGTGTGACTATTAATCTCCAATGGGGCCATAAAGAAAAAAAATACAACAACATGAATTTTATGTTTGTGTGGCTGATTCGCAATTTTATACACGTAAAATATTTATAAAATATAATACTTTTAAAAGAGTAATTAAGAAAGTTACCAAGTCACCCTTGATAAAATTCACTCTCAAAAATATATATAATATAATATATAATACGTATGTTTAACCGGGTAAGTATGATCACCCGGGTCGTTTCCCCAATGACTAGTGAGATTGAAACCACGTTTAGGTTCGGATCCTGATTTGAATGGAACAAAGATATTTTGGATAAGCTATAACTACGAAATTAAGAAGCAACAAATAATGATAATTAAGCAAGTAAACAAATTTTAAATCCCTAAGAATGTAAACTAAAATTTGACTAAATAAAGAAAATTTGCCGAAAATTATTAAAAACTAAAAGCCCTATTTTTTTTCTTTTTATAAAAGTTTAATAAAACTAATTAAAACTTTTAATCTAATCACTAATTAAAATTAATAAACTTAATTAAAAACTTAACTAAGGACTAATGGTGCAAAAACCTAAGAAACTAACGGGGGAACTAACAAACTAACGGAGGGACTAACTAAAAAAAAACAATTAAAATTGAAAAGTTACACTTTCTACCCTGAGAATCTATCCCGACCGCAAACTAAGTCCAATAAGCATTCGAAATTTGTAAAGACCAATAAAATGAAAAAACTCAAAGAAGCAAGTTTAAGCAGGAGCATAGTGGGAATGACTTAACCAAAAACACTATAGCTGACACTCAAATATAAGCTCGAAAAAGACTTATGATACAGCTTTACAGAAAGGAGGGCTTAACCCTTGGTTTTAGAAAATAAGCTATAAAAAACTCAAAACTAGTTCAAAATGAAAAAGGAAAGAAGTTCTAAAGAGCTTATGATAGGCTAATGCCCTTAATCATATAATGAAAGACACTAAAGCTAGAAGTTCTTTTAACTATGAAAATATAAGCGAGACCAGCAAACACAGAAATAAGCAAAAGAGCAAAAGTTGCAAAATGAGCTTAAATGGCTTAAAAAGCACTAAACTCTAAAACTTTCAGGACTTATAAAACTACTTATAATCTATCTAATTAAGCTAGAAAATATAGATCCATAAGCTAAATTATCAAATTTAAATCCTAAAGTTTCTAAGTACTGTTTTTGGCTTTTTAACTTTTTGACAGCAAAAATAAGCTAAGATAATAAGCTAGAAAATGAAATTAAAGACTTAAACTATATTAAGCTATATTAAAACTTAAATCCTACTGAATTTAATAAGCTAAATCTTTAAAATTACTTAAACTAAACTTAAAGCTAATGAAACACAGCAGTAACTAACTAAGGTTAGTACTGTATGTAAAAAGTTCAGCAGTACTTTCCACTTAAAGAACTGCTGGATCAATTTGACCTTTGAAAACTAAATAAACAATGAAATGACGAGCTAGAAAATGAAAACTAAATCAAAAAAACGGAACTAAACCTTAATTCTACTGAATTAAAGCTAACATAATAACTTGTGAAAGCATGACTAACTGGAAGTTAGTACTGGTCAGTTACAGGCTCAGCATATTAACTTAGTTAATACTGCTAGAGCAAATTAGATGCACAAAAAACCAAACCCATTAACCATCATGACAGATTTGAGAAAAGCTTTAAGAGGAAAAAAAAAAAAATTTTTTAAATGACCAAACCTAAATACCAGATAAAAACTAGCTTAAAACAAACTTAACAATCATGATTAAACAACTGAATAAGCTTTAATCAAAGATCTAAACTATTTAAACTAATATTTTTGGATTTTATGAGTTTTTATGACAGAAATTGATAACTAAAGATCTATAAATATTTAAGCAAAAACAGATGAAAACTATACCTAAATTGCACCTCGAAGAGAAATTTGAACACTAACAGACGCGAACGAATAAGCAAATAACAGATCTAAACATAAGCAAGCAAAATATCAAAATTTACAAACTAGGAATTAAAGGAAACTGAAAGAGAAACTACAAACTCCTCTATCTATAACAAGAGGAACCAATTAAGGCACTACAAGCTCGCTAGCTTGATGAATAAGCTAAGTATAGAGTCCTTGAGATCTCTCCAAGGTATATCCCCTTCCAAAAGCTATAGATACAATAAGATCCATAATAGGTTTAACTGATTTAACAGTTTAGAATAAGGTAATACGAATTCAACAGTCTCTATTTCAGCTTATAGATCTGAAAGAGCTTATGAGTAGCTTATGAGACAACTTTTAGTTTTATTAAAGGAGAGCTTTAAAGGTTGAAAATAAGAAGAGCTTATGACAAATTAAAACTGAATTTCATTAATTGAAAACTGAATTACATTACTAGAAAAGGAAATTACAAGAACATTTAAGTAAAAATACGAATTTAAGCTAAAAATTATATAAAAACTAGAATCGACTACTAAAAAACTAGATGGTGTGTGTGTGAGAAGTGAGGCCTTTTTATAGTGCCAAGCATAAGCTTCTAGACCTCCTGCCTTGCTCACCAAACTTTTAAACCAGCCAATCATTTCTTCAATCATTTAGATCTATATGTGGGACGTTGGATCATTTTTTGTGGACACCTTAGGTTGCCAGGTTGGCAATCTTTACTTGTGACGTTTGTGCTTCTTTTGTGAGTAGTTTAGCACAAAAACCCACATAAATTTGTGCTTCTTTCATTGATTACGTGGCTCTTCTTTAATTAATCCTTTGATAAAGACTGATTTGACCCTGGGTTTGTGATGTAGACCTCTTGAATTGACTTAAGCACCCTCTAATTTTCATTTGCCCCTTGTTTTACCATGGGAGTCAAAAGTGAAGAAGACGGATAGAATAGTACAAATGGTCCGCTACTTTTTCGACATTTAAAAACTGTTTGAGTTGGGAATTTTAACACATTCGTCCCCTCTCTTGTATCATTCCTCATATTAAGTTATAAAAGAACTTTCGAAGACAGCAAATTGTCCCTTGTAGATGATAAATTGGCTAGGCATTTGGTCTTTTGGGGCTTCGCTTTGCACTCTTTGATTATGTTCTGTGTTTGCGTCAATTGACTGTTTTCTGTGATTTTTTGAACTTATCCATACTGCATACACAAACATAAATACAAGCATACTATTTGCCATTTTTTGGTCTGTTTGGGTTTATTTGGGTTATTTTAGGTACAAACGGATAGATGTATTTTACACCACACAAAATTCCCAAACAAACGACTAGCGTGTCCTCACGCACTATCCATGCCTTATAAACCAAATTTCTTGAAAATTCTCCCAAACTAAACCTTAAAAAGTAGCAAGTAGTTTTTAGTTGGGGGAGAGAGATAAGAGATCACAAGTTATAAAACACCCGACTTCCCATTTTCAAAGATTTTCTCTTTTTTATGATTTTTCTTGATAATTAACTACAACTTAATTGTGTTGACCATAATGGATAATTTACTCATTACCTCATTTGGAACTTTTAGGATCATAGAATAAAAAGGCACATTTAAGTGTCTAAAAGATAACTCATCGTCCCCGAGTTTTCACTTCACCTATTCAAGCTTAAAAACAAGATCATGGTAAATACAATCCTGACACTAATCACTACTCATAAATACTAATTGTGTACTTACTTTCCTCCCTAAATCCTACTTTTGTATCTCAGGATTTACTTAAGCCTTATACCCGAAGGCTCTTTAAGACTATTGTTTTCGATACTTATTAATTCAGAAAATAAAGTGTATGGTAAAGAACGCAATAATTAGCTCCTAGCCCTTCTCAAAAGATCAAATGCAATCAAGAATTGAAGTCCACAATCGTAGGCGACCAAAAATTGCATTATAGGCTACTTAAGCAAGGCACCATTCATGTCATATACCCTAAGGCTCTTTAAGACATGAATGGACCAATCTTATTTGCACCATATACCCTTAGGCTCTTTAAGCACAAACACAAAGACAAAAAATAAGCACATATTAAACCTCAGTCCTATAGATAGGTGAGCCCCAACCACAACATCGTCCACTCATCCGACAAGATGTACAAACAAAATTCGACTTGGATTATAAAAGTAAAACCGGTGCCTTTTATCTCGAAGCCACATCGATAATCATGAGTCGACAAGAGGTTATTCTACTTAATTGAACACCGGACCCTACCTTATATGAAAACTCCAACATCGGCCACGCCTCACGACACGGATGAATAACTGGCGAGGTACTTATTTATATTATTTTGTAATTAAGCGCAAATTAAGTATTCCTGATGTGTACTATCAAATCGTACAAAGGCAACTAAAGAAAACATCTCTATAACTAATTATTAATCAAAAAAACCAATCAGCTATTATTTATTAAACATACAATGAAAGTGAAACAAGCTAATGGAGAAAAAGTCCACAATTAATACATAACGCTTGAAAGAAAACCAATTATTCTACGTTTAGCGTCATACTTATAAATAACAACTATCATTACTTGTTCATCACAAAATAAATTATGCAAATGCTTATCCTAAAGAAAATCCAACACTGCATATTTAAAATCTACATGGAGCGTTAGCACAATCTTTCATTATACTAATGACTTCAGTTTAAAGTCAACGTGAGATCACTAGCACAAACTAGCATCATAATTTTTAAGGGAAGAAAGCTAGAACTTCAACACGAACAATCGTGTCAAAAATTACTTCTTAATTCTTACCAGCGAAAACATACATTTTGTCAACCCTTTTTTTTTTTTTTATTGATTGGACCCAACAATTTAAATTTTTGCTATTTTTTGTGGGAAAACGTAGTATGTGAGAACAAAACAATAAGCAAGTAACATCCAATCGATAATTCCCTCCCAAACTAAAATGAAACATTTTCCTCAATGATTAAAGTCGGGTCTATACAAAATCTTAGCCGTTAGAAGTATGCAAGATAAACGTAATCGATTAAGATAAAAGATAGGATCTCCCCAAACTAATTTTACACAAAGGATGAGAAGCTCGAGTAGAACGGGAAACAACACCGGACACGAGAGACTTCAAAGAATTTGTTGGGAGAATCCTGCAAAAATCACAATAAACAAGCAACAAACATCGGAAAATCGGAAAGAGAACAAGCCTCTCTCAACACAACACATTAGAGAATAGAAAGAAAATAGAAATGATAAGCATGGGGTGAACTCCCACGAAGCGGCTTTGTTTTTGATTACCGAGTCGCAAGCTCGACTCGATCCCTGAATTTAGTTGTCCTTAGGGAAAGTCTGGAGGTCCTGGATAACCAATGGTGGTGTATCCCCTCCATAGTAATGCTTAAGACGGTGGCAGTTGACTTTGAAATTAGACAAAATAGCCATCTGCATAGACACCTTGGCCTGCCATAAGGAAAAACTTATCGTGAATGTGAAAGTCCGGAACAACGGACTTGAGCTTTCCGGAGAAAATCTTTAATCGGGAGTTGAAAAGAAGGACTTGATCACCAACATTGAAGATTCGGTTCTTTATCTTGGAATCGTGTAGCTTCTTTGTCTTCTCCTTGTAGATTAGCGAATTCTCATAAGCTTGATCACGAAGCTCGCTAAGTTCATTAAGCTGGAGCTTTCGATGATCGCCCGCGGTCTTTAAATCGAAGTTGGCATGCTTAAGAGCCCAATATGCTTTGTGTTCTAGCTCAACTGGTTTAAGGTGAACACGCTTTTCCATAGACTAACTTATTACGGAGTATCATCCTATCGGAGTCTGTAAGCTTTCTGAAAGCCCATAATGCATCATCTAACTTATCTGACCATGAGGCACGGTTTTCTCCGACCGTCCTCTCTAAAATTCTTTTGAGACCTCGATTCGTGACTTCAACTTGACCACTCGTTTGAGGATGGTAAGGAGTCGAAAGACGATGGGTGACACCATATTTAGACATAACTTTATCAAATTTGTCGTTACAAAATGGTCCCACGCTCCTTATGATTGCTCTCGGAGCACCGAATCGGGAGAAAGGGAATATTATATACGAAATAACAACTACCCAAGCATCGATTGGTAGGGAGCTCTTTCGCTTCAACCCACTTGTAAAGAAAGACTACAGCTACTATAATATATTTAGATACCCATAGATACGTAAAAGACCCATAAAAATCGGATACCCCATAAACTACGAAAATCTCATAAAACTTGGATTAGCATTTACTTGAGGCATCTCATCACGTTGAGAGATATATGCTATGATTTTTTGACAAGCATCACAAGTTTATGCGGAAAATTCGTAGGCATCCTTATAATGGTGGGCCAATAAAAACACGTCATACAAAAATTCTTCTTAGCAGGTAAGTTAGCACCATATTGTCCCCCGGTAGGGTCCACTAGACAAGCTTCCAGAATTTCGAAAAGCCTCTTTTGCAACTACACACCTTCGGATTATTTATAACCGCACAAGGTCCTTGAAAAGAAAAGGTCATCGCCAAAAATAATGTTTTACATATTTAAAAGAACTAATATTTCTCTTGAGTCCCGACATCCTATTTTAATGAATTTCCCCGCGTGGTAGTAGCAAAGTCGGCAAACCACGGGGTTAACTATGTTCTTTGGAAGTTAACACACTTATCGAGGCTTCTAAAGGAAAAAGTCTCTGTAATCTTTCTTGGATCAACGATATTTTCGTAAGGATTTCAAGCTATAAGAGGTGATCAGCTCATAGTTTTTCAGCTCCCTTAGTATCAATAACCCTTAAAATCAATTCTATGAAGAGTAAACCCAGCGAAGCAATCTTGCTTGGCGATCTATTTTGTTGAAAAGGTATTTCCAAATGCGGAGTGTGTCCTGTGTAAACAACACTCTTGTTCATGGATTAAATGATATGTCGAAACTCTCGAAAGCATAAACAACTGCAAGCATTCATTTTCGTTTGTTGTGTAATTCGATTCTGCATCAGTCATCGTTTTGCTTAGCGTAATGAATGGTCGGACATGCTTCTCATACTTTGCCTAGAACCGCACCGATGCATAATCACTGCATCGCACATGATTTCAAAAGGTTGGTCCCAATTGAGCAATGAGAATTGTAGCTTCGGTCATTTCTTTTTAATGTTAAAAGGCAAAGAATGCAATCTCTGAAAAAAATGAAAGGCGTGTTTTTTTCTAAGAGATGCGGTTCATGGTCGAGAGATTTTGGAAAAGTCTTTGATAAATCTTCGATAGAATCCTCGCATGCCCGAGGAAAACTTCGAACTTCCTTTGACGTTTTGGGTGTAGGAAAGCTAGAAATGACATCAACTTTTGGCTTATCGAGACTTAGAATTCCGTTTCTAGAGATCTCTAAGTCCTAAAACAATGCTTCTTTAACATGGAAATGCTCTTTTCCCAATTTAGTGCTAATTTAGTGTCTTCACACCTTTTAAGCATTCGATCTAAAATGGCAAGACACAAGGAAAAAGAATCTCCAAAAACTGAAAAATCGTCCATAAAAACCTCCATCGTTTTTTCTATCATATCGTGAAAAATGGCCGTCATACAACGTTGGAAAGTTCCGGGTGGCATTACACAAACCGAATGGCAATACGACGGTACGCGAAAGTTCCTTATTGGCACTAAAAGTAGTTTTTTTCTTGATCATTAGGTTCAATGGGATTTGGAAACTACCCAGAAAAACCATCAATGAACAATAAAACTCATTACCGCCTAATCTTTCTAACATTTGGTCGCATGAATGGTTAACGAAAATGGTCCTTTACAAGTTGCTTCTTAACTTTCATAATCGAATGCAAACTCTCCAACCTGTGACTAGTCCTTGATAAGGCACCAGCTCATTTTCTCGTTTGCGACAATGGGTCCATACCACCTTATTTAGCAACACAAAGGACGGAACTAACCCATGGACTATCCGCAATTGGATAAGATCCCATCCCGCTTCAAGAAGTTTTTCTACTTCTTTCTTAATGACCGTCGTGGATTTAGGGTTAACCCTCCTTTGAGTTGCACAGAATGTTGGTAATATCTTCTAAAAGGATTTGTGAGAGCAAAATTCTGATCTGATGCATTGATATCGGAAAGTTCCAAGCAATGCTTGTTTCGGGTTCTTCAAAACATGAATGAGTGAGGTCTTTTACTTCTTGGCTACAAATATTTTTGAATTATGACTGGAAGCTTTTATTATTCCTCTAAAGAGACCATACTCGAGATGCGGAGTTAACTACTCTACAGTCGACTTCGGGAATTTCAACTTTCGGTTCATAATGAATAGCATATTCCGACAAAAGACTCTTTGGTACGATAACTATAAGCGTCATTAGAATTCAGTGTAAGTAATCTCTTTGTTTGATGAGTAACGGACATGTTGAGAAGTGCCTCGAGAAAAGAGAATGTCACCCTCGGGATCATAGTACGTAGCATTGAAAACTGGCGAAACTTGGGTTTCAACATCGATTCTAGCTTAAAGCATCGGCTTCTTCAAGACTGAGTAAAAATCGCTTCAACAACAAAAGGATTAAGAGTGTTGGAGATGAAGTAGAAACATCGGATCAAAGTGCGTAGAAGGAATGTTTTAGCAACGGAATCAGAAAATCCAAGTACTATCTTGTGAGTACTCTTCACGAAGTGGACATCGAGTTAGATCAACCTTCTTCAACGATTCGCGATTGTTGTAGAAATGGAAGGTGGCATCACCACATTTAAGGGTTAAGCGAGTGATCATCATTCCTAAGAGTAATCTTCTCCTTCGAAAACATCGTTATTAAAGCATGAGCCGTCCTAAGATAAGGGTCGCCCGACTGTTAATCAACGGTACTCGGAGGATCGCTTATAAAATCAAGAACAACGAAATCGGCGGAAAGTAAAATTTATCCCTACTTTGACAAAAACATTTTCAGAGCGCTCCCACCGGTTGAGTTTGTAAATTTGTACGGTCGGCTAATTCTAAAACCTATTTTTGTTTCGGTTAGGCCTGCAGAGTATGAAGCTTTTCCAGATGGATAAAGCATGAGATAGATACTACACCTAAATCACAAGAGGCTAAGTAAAACTTCGAACTCTGAAAAATCACAAGGAATGAGAAATCTGACCGGGGTCACCTAGCTAACGGGAAGCTTTTTAAGGACAACCGCACCTACAATTTCATTCAACGTGTTTATGGTTAATTCAATTTAACTTGTCTTTTGTTGTTAAGCAACTTTTTGAACATCGGAGAGCAAACTTTGGCATATGAATAAGCATCCGCGAAACTTTAGCTCAAAGTGAAGATCTACGGAAGATTATTCCAATAAATTTTGAAGCTAAGGATATCATCCTTTTCACGATCTTTTCTTTGTGAGTCTAGATGGTTAAGCAAATAGGTTTGGGCTTTTGAGGCAACGAAAGAAGCCTCGTCCTTGGTTCTTTGTCTTTGATTGTTCATTGAACTAAAGGAAGGTGATGGTCTTCCGGTGCTTGGTAGCTCCGTAACCATTTTGTCACCTCACTTTCCTTTTCCACACCCGGCGGTGAATCGGAGGTCCAACGTAAGAAATACACTACGAGTTGTAAATGCTTTGGCTTCACACACACTTGGGTTTGGAATGGTATTGCTACGGTAAAGACACTTGTTGGTTGGTATTGCCTAAATCATCAAACTTGGTGCAAAGGCTTGTTAACAAACTTGTAACATTTGCCATTTGATTTTGCAATCCTTGATTTTGATTTTGCACATTCTTTAATATTGCATCGTTTGCTTTGACGTAGCTTTCAAAATCCGTTTTCAAAACACTATTTGTTGGAGGTTGGTAAGGTAAAACTTGATTGATTGGTGGTTGGTATGGTGGAGCTTGATAAACTTGGTTTTGGTTGTTTTGACGGTTTTGATTAAAGTTTGTTCCACGGTTTTGGTTGAAGTTAGAATTGGTTCCTTGATAACGGTTTTGGTTGGTTTGGACATTCGGTTGATTGAAACCCGGTGGTTTCATTTGACTTGCCAAATTGGAAGGTTGGTTTCTTTGGAGAAAATTTCCAACAGCTGCGGTTTGTTGAAATTGTTGGATATTGTCTTGAAAAACGGGAAAATCGTTTCCACCTCGAGTTAACGGACAATGATTAAAATGGTGATTCGATCCACAAGTAACACATACTTCCTCAACTGCTTTGACTGGTGCAGGAGTAACAACTAAAGCTTTCATTTGATTCATCATTTGGTTCATCTTGATAGTCATCTTATCCTCGAGAGAAGCGGCTATTTGTTGCATATCGAAAGAATTATTAGAAGGTGAAGAATTAGAAAGAGGAGCATCCGTACTCACTCTTGAATCATTAGCACGACTTCTGGAGTAACGAACTTTTGACTTGCTTTCAATAATCGCTAAACCTTCTTGAGGCATCTTGTCTAAGAAATTGCCACCTGCTGCAGAATCTAAGGCATCTTGATCGTTTGAATTCAAAGAATTGTAAAAAGTATCGAGTTGGTGGAGTTCCGAGAAGCCATGGTGAGGACATTGACGAAGGAGTCCTTTAAAACGTTCCCATGCTTCGTTAAAGGCTTCGTTTGGTTTTTGATAAAAAGTAATGATCTCATTCCGATAGTAAGTGGTTTTTGAAGGTGGGAAGTATTGATTTATGAATTTTGAAACAAGGTCGTACGTCCCATGTGAGAATTTGATCTAGGAGGTTTCCTTGTCTAAACAATCTCGGGCTTCACAGTCTAGGATAAAAAGGGAAGGAAAAAGCAAAAGGGGGGGTTAAAAACCGAAGTGTTCGGGAACTTCTGGATGTCTAAACGTTGAAGTGAACCTTATTATAAAATCGAAGGTGATTTGTGGGGATCTTGTTTCTACCAGTAATTTGTTGCTTTTGCACAAAGATTGATTAACGGTTTGTTTAAGCTCGAAATGATGGCATTGATTGTGGCTTGGTAACTATAGCATCTTCATACCCTTCGATGGGTGCTTGTAACATTTGGGCCATTGTTCGATTGTCGGCCATTGGAACAACGTTTTGTTCAACAATTGGATCTTCTAAATCAAAATTTTCAACAACGGAAGAGTTTTTTGTTGACGACGTCTACGAGATTGCGAAGATGTGCGCATAAATAAGAAAAACTAACAATTAAAAGCAAAATTTTACACTAATTTTTTTTCGTTTTTTTTTTTTTTTTTTTTTCCAATGAATTTTAACGGTTACACGAAAGAGACTTAAACCAAATAATCAACTACTTCACGGTAGCTTTGAAATTTCTTTTCAAGGTGAGCCGTACTTGGTAGAGACACAAAAGGCAAGTATTAAATCTTTGATTACGATTTGGGAACAATTACAAGTTCACCGGGGAATTTGAAATGATTATATCTTCAATTTGAGATATTATTTGTTGGTGTTCGATTACCAACTTTGGTTTATTTTATTTCTTTTTAAAGGACAAGTTTTTTATGTTTTGCGATTTTTCTATTTTTTTTTTTTTTTATCTTTTATTTTATACTAAAAAGAAAAGAAAAATATTTTTTTACTTTTTATTATATTTTTGATTTTTTTTTATATTTTGATTTTAAAAAACAAGAATGACTTTTCGAGACGAAAGGATCTCAAACCAAAATCAACAAACAAAACGTAGGAATCGGTAGCACTACTCCCCCTCGGCAGCTCGGCGCCAAAAAAACTGATTGGTAGTTTTGTAACGTAAAATATATCACAAAATGATATAATCCTAAGTTAGTTAGAAGATTACAAGTTACCCTTGATAAAGTTTCACTTCAAATATATATATAATATAATATTTATTACGTATATCAAATCGGGCAAGTATGATCACCGAGTCGTTTCCCCAATGACGAGTGAGATTGTTGACAACCACGTTTTCGTTCGGATCCTGATTTGTATAGAATAAAGATATTTGATATAAATAAAGCTCTAATACTATGAATTAATAAGCAACAATAATGACATTAAGCAGTAAACTAATTTTAATACCCCTAAAAAATGTAAATAAAATTTCACTAGGTAAAGAAAAGTTGCGAAAATTTTTAAAAATAAAAGCCCTATTTTTTTTATTTTTTTATAAAAGTTTAATTAAACTAATTAAAACTTAACCCTAATTATTAATTAAAACTAATTAAAAACTTAACTAAGGACTAATGGTGCAAAAAGGAAAAGGTCTAATGGGGGAAAACACTTTTGAGGGGTGGGAAAACTAATTGGCTAAACACCTAAATCGAAAAGTTACAACCTTTCTTACCCTTAGACATCTACCACTGCTAAAATGCTATGTCCCGAAATAAGTTGAAATTGAAAAGTGCTTAAAATGAAAATATAAAGAAGCAAGTTATAAAGGAAGACGGGGGGACAATTTTAACAAAAGCACTATTATCATGAAACTCAAAAGTTAAGCTCTAAAAAAGCTTATTAATAAGCTGTTACAGAAAAGGAGGGTTTAACCTTGGTTCTTAGAAATAAATGCTATAAAAAACTCAAAGCTAGTTCAAAATGAAAAAGGACATAGAAGTTCTAAAAGAGCTTATGATTGCTTAATTTCTATAATGAAAGAAACTAAAGCTTAAGATACTTTTATCTACTGAAATCGATCATAACAATATCAAACTCAGGGAAATAAGCAAAAAAGTAACTCAAAATACAATTGAGCTTAAAATTAAATAACCTAAACTAAGACTCCGAAAACTTTAAAGGACTTAATAAAAAGACTATAATCTATCTAATTAAGCTAGAAAATCTAGATCCATAAGCTAAATTAACAAATTTAAATTCTAAGGACTCTAAGTACTGTTTTTGGAGTTTTCAGTCTTTTTATGACTTTTGACAGCTAAATTAAACTAAGGAAATAAGCTAGAAATTGCAAATTAAGACTTAAAATGTATTAAGCTATATTAAAACTTAAGTCCTACTGAATTTAATAAGCTAAATCCTAAAATTACTTATCTGAATTAAGCTAAGAACACAGCAGTACTAACTTATGGTTAGTACTGGTAGTGTAAAAGTTCAGCAGTACTTTCAAGAGAAAGTACTGCTAGTGCAATTTTGACTTTTGAAAACTAAATAAGCAATGAAATAAGCTAGGAATGAAAAACTAGAGTTCTAAATAAGCTGAAACATAACTTAAATTCTATGATAATTAAAGCTAACAGTATTATCTTGTGAAAGCAGCAGTACTAATTGGAAGTTTTGTACTGGTAGTGTTGTAAAAGTAAAGAAGTAATAACTGAAGTTAGTATGCTAGTGCAATTTTGAGATTACACTAAGCCAAAACACTACCTTTAACCATTTGACAGCGTTGAGAAAAGCTTTTTTAACGAGAAATCTAATGAACAAGCACTAAATACAGATAAAACTAGCTTTAAAACAAACTTTGCTAACATGATTGACAACTGAAACAAGCCTTAATCTAAGATCTTAGCTATTTAAATAATATTTTTGGAATTTTCATTATTTTTATGGACAGAATGTAATATCTTAAAGATCTATTACTACTTAAGGCAAAAAAAACAGATGAAGACAAACAACTATTAAGTACTAGAAGGTATTTAACACTAATAAGCAAAGAGAATAAGCAAATAAGCAAATCTAAACTAGCAATCAATTACATCAATATTAAAAACTAGATTTAAAGGAAAATGAAAAGGGAAACCTTACAAACTCCTATAGCTAAACAATGAGGACCAATTAAGGCAGCAGCTACACAGCTCTCTAGCTTATGAGTAAGCTAGAGTATAAGTTCCTTGGGATCTCTCCAAGTAAGATCCCCTTCCAACAAGCTTAGATCCAGTAAGATCATGTAATTTAAAACTAATTTAAAGGAGTAGATAAGATTAATACTGAATTCAAACTGCTCTATTGCAGCTTTATAGACTGGAATAGAGCTTTAATATGAGCTTATTGAAACAATATGGATCTTATTAAGAGAGCTTTATGACTTTATATGAGAGCTTAGTAAGTGAGATTTAAAACACTAAAGACTGAATTGTATTAAATGGAAAGTGATTAACAATTACTCCTGAAAAAGGGAAAAACTTCCATTTAAGAAATAGAATTCGAAATAAAAATTACATAAAAATTAAAATTCGACTACTAAAAACTAGATTAAAAAGAAAAATTCAAGACCCCTTTTGTGTGTGAGAATGAGGCCTATTTATAGTGCCCAGCTGAAGCTTCTAGGACCTCTAGCCCTGCTCTCCAATCTTCAATCTCTGCCATTCATTTTATATCATTCATTGCTCATCAATGTGGCGTTTGATCATGATTGTATGGACACCTGAGGGATTGCCAGCGTGTCATTTCCTTGATGTTGATTTTCGTTTTTTGTTAGTTTTTGTGAGTAAAGTTTAGCTCTATTAAACCCATCACAATTTGTGCTTCTTTGCTTGATGATGTGGCCTTTGAGCTTGGGTAGGATATAGTATCCCCTTGATTAGACTAATTTTGACCCTTCTTTGTGCTTGAGCTTCCGTTGATTTGACCAACGCACCCTCTAATTTTGATTTTGCCCCTTGTTTTTTACCATTTGGCAGTGAAAAATGGGAAGAGACGATGAATAGTAAAAGTGGTTCCCGCTCCTTTCTTGACAGTTAAAACTGTTGAACTTTGGGAGGATTGCACTTTTGGTCCTTGTCTTTCTTTTTCATTCTTTCAAGTTATAAATAACTTTTGGAAATTGCAAGAATGGCCCTTGTAGATGAAAGTTGGCTAATGGTTTGGGTCTTTTGGTGGCTTCGGCTCCTTTACTTCCCCCCCTTTCCTCCTCTTTGCACTCTTTTGATTCTGTGTCCGTGCTTGCTTGCTTTTGATGTTTCTTGTGATTTTTGACTTATCCGTACCTGCACACACAAAACACAAATACAAGCATATTTTTTCCATTTTTGGTCTGTTTTGGGTTTATTTGGGTTATTTTAGGTATAAATAGATATGTGTATTTTACACCTATCAGTTTGCAATTAGACTTTCCAATAAGGTGCATATGCTTCAGGTAAGTGTGTCAAGTGTTCTTTGAAATCTTGCAAATTGAGTGACTTTACCTAACAGATAAACTAACTAGAAGGGTATGTAACATTTTGAGGATAACATAAATACCATAAAGATCTCTGAACCTTTTGGATTTTGGCAAAATCTAAATAAGGTTGCAGATTTGTTCTATTTAAAATGTACCTATGAACTTCGATAGAAATGTCGGTTAATCAAATTTTGTCGATAGAAATGTCGGTTAAGCAACTTTTGTTCAATTTAAAATGTACCTATGAACTTCAATTTAAAATGTACCTATTGAAACTTGATAGAAATGACGTCTTTACTCTTTTTAACCTAGTTTTACCTATTTCGTAATTTTATGAGCTTGAGATTTGGCAGTCCAATTAAGTTTAACAAACTCTTCAAGAACTTTTGCATCTTTATGAAACAAAAATCAAATCCTTACATACATCAAATAAATACTCAGAATTCAAACTTACGAGTTATTTGAGGATTTTAGAAAAAAATTAAGGAAAATTATTAAGGGGTGTTTGGACTAGCTTATTTTACCTGCCTGATAAGCCAAATCGTTGGTGTTTATGCGCTTTTTTTATATTCAAATAAGCCCATAGGCTGGATTTAGGTGGTAAGGTGCAATTGGGTAAATGCATTTCTTAAAGGTTACATTTTATGTGCTTTTATTTTGGATTCCATTATTATTTGATAGAAATGATATGGGATGATTTATTTATTCTATTTTTAGAGGAATATCATGAAGGTGTTGTTCGTGTGAGGTGGCATATAAATCGGCTTAGCACTAATTTATTGGTACATGTTTCCAATTCATATCTTAGTGTTTACTGCTTAAAATTTAAGATAATAGTGTGGGGTGGTTATTTATATTTTGATAGGTTCCTGTTGAGCTGCAGTTGTTACAGTTGTACAAAGTTTTAAATAAAGCTTAAATGTTTGTATAAATGTTTTAGTGAACTATAATACGATCATGCGAATTGGTTGTTACAATGTTTTAATTGTGGTCTATTATATGTGATTTCAGGTCAACATGGTTTCGTTGCTCGGCTGGATGAGGGTTGTCACCTCAAGAAACGCGGTCAACATGGTTTCTTTTGCTCGGCTGGATGAGGGTCGTCACCTCAAGAAACGCCCCCCCACTGAGATAAATGGTTGCAAAATTGTTTGATGGTTTGTGTATAAGTAATTAATGTTTGTTCCCAAATATCATTCATTAATTATATAATAAAGATGTACATCTTAGGTGTACTTGTTGATGCTTTGATCGTGTTTTATTGTGTTCTTCGTTGGTTTTGAATCATAGAGATGAGTTTTTCCCTCAGATGAAGGTTTCTCTGGTGATAATCGATATTGGTGGTAACTGTTGCTTCAGAATTCTGAATGATCCATCGACCTCCCTATAGCAACCGTGCAGCAACTAGGACACCTTCTGTCTGTTCTTTTACAAACTAAAATATCTCGCCACTTTGCTTTGAAGCCAGTGAAGATGCTGACAATTTGAAGTTAGACTGATCGTTAACGATAGTTTAAATCAAAGGTACCTCTTTACTTCATGCTATAGGATCATTATTTTAAAAGTATTAAACCTCACATCCAAACACCTTCTTAATTTATGTTATAAATCCTAATCCAAATGTTGGACTGATGTTCTTGCAGATTATGACGACCAAACAAAGACACAACATGTGGTTAAGAACATTCATGCTTCTTATTGACCAACATTACACAATAGAGGAGAAGGTCATTGAAAGAGGTTGTGGAAAAAACTTAATGTAATGGTTATTCAATAAGGATGTTTAGCTGATCAAGAGAGTAATCTTCTTTCATATCACATATCCTGAGTCGGTGCGATTAAGAAGTTGAGAGAATTAGGGAGATCATACTTGGGAAAGCAAGCTTGAGTGAATGAGCTTGTGGAAAACATAGAGAGGGGGTGAATACGTTTTTCGATTAAAATCTAAAAACTTTTTGTATCAAATGCCTGAACAATCGTGACTTAATAGGAAAAGTACTAACAATAGTCCATGACTATATCAAGTAAACAAGCATAAACATTATGCAATACTGAAGGATAATTTTAAAGTTAAAGGAAATAACGTTATGTAAAGAGGAAGCAAACGAAACATGTTGATTTATTGTGGTTCGGGTCATGGAAGTCCTCTCGCCCTACTTCCACTCCGAGTACCTAACTCGAGAGTACTTCACTAGATCAACTTGCTCCCTTTTTCCCGGGGAGAATAACCCTACACAACGTCCGCTACACTTTATCCGCGTACTACGCATAAATACGAGGTTCCCAATCACGGGAGAACCAACCCATCGTCGCTTACACTTTATCAGTACAAAGCTAAATTATCCGGGTTCTTACATAAGGCAGAAATCAACCCAAAAAACCTCGTTATGTTTTTTGGTCCACATAAACAACCTTGTGTTTTAGGGAACAAAACACATAAACCATCTAGTCTAAATCAAATGGTACAAAAGATGATACAAATGAGTATACAATGATGATCCACGACAAATGTGTCTAATGGATATGAATGCCTAATCTAAATTAACTTCCATTGATGAGAAGCCTTTAAATGGATGTAGATGATGAGATCTCCAATCTTGTAGATCTTCATTAGTGGGTATGTCTTGATGGTGGGTGGAATGGAAAAGATCTTCAAGGCTTGCTTTGGTTGATCATCATAAGAGTATGCTTACAATAGATGAATGTTAGAAGCATTACGAGCACATGAGAATGAGGATGTTTATGGACTATGCGTATGATCTAATATGATTGAGAAATGCAGAGAAATATGTGTGAAAGGTTTGGGATGTGGCATGGCTTGGTATTTATAGCCAAAAAGTTTACTGTATGCCGGTTCTGCCGGTGCTATTGACAGAGGGCACCGACTTGCAAAACTAAGGGCACCGGAATACAGTAACTAAATCCAGATTTTGATTTGCAAAATCTTGAGATATCTTGTGTAATCTTATGAGATTTTCCTTGGATTTGCTGCATTTGATTATATACTAAATGAAGTAATTAAATTAATAAGTGTAAGATGATTTTGTGTAAAGTTAGGGTTTAAAAAGATTTGTACACTTTTTCAAGTTGCATGTGCTTTTCTACAAAGTTGGGAGATAGTAAAGAAATCATGTTTTGAGATAATAAGAGGTTTGAGAAAAATGGTTTGTTATGTTTTGTCATTAATAAAACCTTAGCCTAAGTTGATTGTAAAACATTTTGTTTAAAACCGGTTTATTTGTATAAAAATACTTGTGAATGCAAAATGTGAAAAGAGAGATTTTTTTTTTTTTTAGGTAGGAGTGATTTTTGATTTTTTTTTTGAGGGGGAAGGATTTTTTTTCTTATTTTGGTAGAGCGGGGATGGGGGATTTTTTTTTGGAGTGATTTCTGGATGGGGATTTGGTGAGGTGTGGGCGAGAGGCCTGGGGGGATTTTTTGATTAATCGGGATTATGGGGCCGGTCCTGTGCGTGGAGGGGGTGGAAGCAGGATTTTTTGAGGGGCAGAGGATTTTTTAAAGTGATTTTTTTTTTTTTTTGTTGCATTTTATTTTGTTTATAACTACTATCTAATTGATCATAATGCAACATAACAAACATGTACGAACCTGTGTTGCAACATACGAGGAGTCGAGACATGGAGAGATGTTGATGTATGTTGAGACAAAATACGATTACGAGTAACTTGTACATTTTACGTTATGTATTACAATAGTTACCTGTTTGTCATCAACAAAACAAACGAGACTGTTGTAATATCGTATCTTTGCCACTAACAATCCTCCCCCTTTTTGTTGATGAAAAACAAACGTGTAAATGTAATATTTCATAAAAAGTAAAGTTACTTGCATCCGCATACTACCTTTACATTACTTTTCTCCGTTTACACTCTTCTCCCCTTTTTGTCAAAACAAAAAGGGTGTGTCCTTGGAGTTTAGCTTCATTGAAAAGGTGAGCTTGCATTTTCCCAAACCTAGTGAGTTAAATAGTCTACTCTAACCCCTTATGTTGTTGCATCTCTAGGTAAGTATCCTTGGTCTATAGTGGATCCATGGATCAAATTTGAAAGCTTTACCTACAAAACGGTTAGTTTCGTGCAACATAAAAATATGAAAACTATATGATGAAGAAAATGGACATCTTTCTTTTGGCCGAAACACAAAAGGATTTTCGAAGAGTAAGAATGATGATGAATGCATGCATTCTTCCCCCTTGAGAGTGCACCCCTTTGTTCTAAGGGCATCAATATATGAAAATAATCTACAAACGAAATTAGTAGCCAAAACTCAGATTTCGTCCTTGCCGAGTAAATACTATACAATAAAGTTATATTTTTATATATATACTATATATATATATATATATATTTATATAATATGCATGCTATGAAATCTCGACGGAAGCTCCCCCTTGTTCGAGGGCGTCAAGTATGATCCTACAAAGCAAAAGATTAGTGCAATAATAACTTTTGTCCGTAGACAAATATGTCATATACAACAAGTGTATAGACGACTCAATATGATTTTCTTGACGAATTATCCCACTTGCTCGGAGGGTGTCAAATGAACCTACAAAAATAAAAATGATTGAATGCAAACTTACATTCTTGGATGAGTAAGCCATATCTACCATTTAAGTGTATATGCTTGAACCTACAAAAAGACCACTTAGTGAAATATTTACTTCGTCTTTTCGAGAAGTCGATATATTATAAGTGTCTAATTATGATATGATATGACTCTTCTAAAACTAAAATGAAATATGATTCACTAAAAGGAACTCCAAGAAAAGTAAGCTAACACATATAATCCTGTTACTTGCATCATCGTGGTTGGTTTTGGTGGCGAGGTTGTTAAGGTTGAAAGGATGTGTTTGGGAATAAGAGCATTTCGTTTACGAAAAGTCATTGGCTTTTGACATTATAGGCAAATCGACCTTAAGGAGTATAGAGACTGATAGAAGGTGGATTTATCCTTCATAGTGGAATCTTATCGAGTTTCTGAGTTACTGGTTTAGGGTTGGTGGTTATGGTGGTGGTGGAGGAAGGATTCATGATGATCCTTTTTGTACTGAAGACTCCGTGGAAGAAGACTCAAGTTAGTAAAAGGGTTTAACTTAAAATCTTACCTTGTTGGGTTGATGAAGCAACAAAGGTGATAGATATGACAATTTTGTGTATAGTAAAATAGGTGGCGGAAGATGGTGATTACAATGCAAGCAACTAACAATATATGCTTATTAGTAAAGTAGTGATGATGAATATGCATGTATGAACATGTTAATGAAAGAGATATGGGTTAAGGTATGATATATGTGCGAATGAGCACAAATTATCTGATAAGAATTGATCTTATTAGGACCTACACAAATCCAAACGAGTTAGTGCAAGATAGAAGCAAGAATATCATTTCACAACATGATAGTTCAAACATTTATACCAACAAGTATGAAAGAAAAACTTCTTCAAGTATTATCACACGAATGACTTTAACAAGTAGACACATAGATAGACATGTATATGAACAAAACATGTTTTCAAATAGACACACAAATAGGATAAACTAAGAAATGAAGAGGTCATAGGTTGAAACTATATTAAACAAGGCATAAAATGCGTTCGAAAAATATTAGATAGATCTATGAAATTTTAAAGGACTTAAGAGCTAGATAGATCAAAACTAACTATTGGGCGACCTTAATACAAGTCTAAATAATCTAATTTAAGTGTCAGATTAAAAAGTTAACTACCTCAAACGGCAAAAATGCCTACTGTAGAACCGACTAGCCGGTTCCATTGGTTCACTTAGAGGAAAACGGATTTTGCTGCAAATAGAACAGGCTCTGCAGCAGCCAAGGTTCCTAAAATCTATAAATCCTCTAGTTGTAAACAAAATGTGGAATTTCTAACCCCTGATTTTCACTTATATTGTTGATCAATTGGTCATACTAGATTAATCCCCAAAACTCATGGGTAAGATTCATACGCTTTATACCTTACATATCTTGATTCATTCTAAACGCTCTTAATACAACAAGGAAAATGAAAATGAAGGAAGTATGGAATTGCCTTAAAAACCAACCACAAGCATAAACGTTCACTTTTACAAAACAATCATTCAAGGGATTCAGACATTAAACAATATGAGAAATTCTCGAAAACCTCTTATACAAGAGCATGTTCCATGTAGTTCAACCAATCAAGCTAAGGAAGAAGATCATTTAGATTATTATTAAAATCAATTGCACTAACAATGATGCTACCGATATGCGATAAAGGAAACAAATAGGCATGAAATCTCTTATTGCAGTTGAGTCTGTTTATTTATAAAAAATGAGAGGAGCTCCGTGACCGAACCACTATAAATCATCGTATCCGGTTTGCATTTCCTCTTACATTTTGATTACCTTTATTAATTTATTGTCTTTACTTTAGCTGATATATGCCTTGTTGTGTGTTGATTGTGATCATGAATGCATCGCATAGTCTAAACATCTTAGTTGCGGAAAAGTTAAGGCTTAGTACGTGTGAGCTTTGTGTTTAAACTATTGTTTGATGTACTCTTGATGTTTATGATTGTGTTGTGACTACTTGGTTATTCTATGCTTTCATATAGACATGAATATGTTTGGTACTTCTTTCTTTTTTTAAGTCGCGATTGATCGTGGGATTTGATACGAAAATTTTAATTTTAAACGAAACCTTATTCACCCCCTCTACGTTTTCACAATGGTATCAGAGCCATGTGGCTCTGTTTTCAAAACAAAATGTGTTTTCAAAAAACCGTGTTTATCCATGTATCAATCTATCCCAAAAATAGGACTTAATATGAAAAGTATATTTTTCTTAGAAGTCTTATTTCTTGAATATCTTTGTTATACAAGCTTGAATAATGTCCAAAATTTGTCATATAAAACTTACCTTAAAGCCTACCAAGTGTTATACCTTTTTGTCGGGTCAAAATATAAGTTTTTTTAAAAATCAATCAGACCAGCCAGTTCTGTTCGACAACAAGCCGGAGCCTTTGTAGGAACAGCACCGGCTAGCCGGTTCTACAGTACGCTTTTCGAAATTTTTGTCAACTTCAAAAGCCCGTAAAATACAAACCGTAAATCCGTACGAGTCGTGCCACCTACCGTTTCGAAGATAATTGAGTCTACTTTCTAATAGAATTAGTTAGAGGAACTGAATATAGGTTTAAGTAAATCTAAATTTCAAAATACTTCAAAGTGTCCAAAATTTCAAATTTCGTATTAACCGTAAATTCGTACGAGTCCTTTGAACATTAACACATTCCTCTTTAAAATAAAAGTATTTTGGTCATTAATCAAGCTTGGTATACATCGTCATACTCAAACACAAGGCGGAAATATTTTTTTTGTATGATATGGTATACGATTAGTTGCTTTTGTTTGCATTTCTTGTATGTCAATTTAGATGCTTAAAAAAATAATATGGTTTCTAAAGGAGTGTTTGGGTTAACTCATATCTATGTCAAAAACAAATTTCCATAAATGTTTTGTCATCTCATATTAGTAATGATATGAATATAATGTGTGAAATGCTATATGATTACTTGTTTCATCTTATTTAGTTTCATATACTCTTTGCTTCCCATATGTGATCTTGTTATTTGAGATGCCATGATACTTGTGTGTATTTGTCGTCTTTATGTTTTTGCATAATAGGGCTTATGCTTGATTTCGTGGCACCATCAATATGGTTATATATTTCTTTGAATGGTGCTTTGTAAACCTTCTCGCATCATCTTAATTCTTTAAAAATTTGAGAAATAAGACCAAGTATGCTAGTAGAATGTCTACTTGTTTTCCTTGTTTTCATATTGTGGTTTTGTTTGCTTGTTTTTTATTCATAAGTTCTTGTTTGCCATGATAGTTGCTCTTTGTTTGTCTATTCCATGTTTTTGCCTAATGAAGATTATCCTAGGCATCGTACATCTTTTATAGGCATACCTATATTTCTTTGTGTTTAATATATCAACTCTTGCATAACCTTAATATCATAGGAATTAAGTAAGTTAGTTAAGTACTTTTCTATGCTCATAAAAGTAGGATTGGCAACTTGAATTTTCATCCGAAATACTCAAGCAAAGATGAAATGTAATGATGTCTAGTTTTAGTTTTAAGTATTTTTCAAAACGGATTCAAAGTAATAATTTATTGTTTTGGTTATACGGCAGTCAACACTAGTGTTTGGCATAAACCTATAAAGAACGATTCCGCGCTTCATTTTTGCCAAGTGTGTCTTTCGATATTTAAGCATGTATTTTTAAGAATAAAATTCACGGAAGTTCTTGTTAATTACTCTTCACATATAACTTATAAATACAATTACTATATTACTAGGAATTTCTAATATATGAGGCCTCTCCTGGGGGTGTCGTATCGACGAGTTGTGGATTTACGATTTAAAGTGTCTAGGCTCCTCATACGTTCACTACATGACCTCTAGATTACGATAGCCCGAACGATAGTATGATGACCATTCGAAATTGTTTTATGAAAATATGGTCTCAATGGATTTGTAAAATATTTTCTCAACTTTTTAACCAAAAGTCAATTTTTGATATGGCGTTTCCACCTAGGTTGTTTAAGAACATTCTTAGTCTTGCTCAAAAAAAAGGGGGGGGGGGGGCATTTCAAATATACTTCATTAAAATTATCTACACATTTTTGCAGGTGTCTTTCATCTTGTCACATCCTCTATAAACACTAGTTCACCATTCTTGATCTCCATCTCCCAACATCACTTCCCATGAGTTCGCCGGTACTCTTATACTAGTTGGTAAATATGACACTCACGCGCTCACGCGATGTTAATTATCGTAACCATCATGCTTTGCATACTATGTGTTGATTATATGTTCTGGTTTACTTATATTCGCTTTGTCATTATCTCAGTAATTAGGCAATCATTTGATTAATTGAAAAATGCATTAACAGTTTTAGAGAGGTTATATTTCATTTTTTTATTTGTCGTTTCTAAATCGTCAAGGATATAAAACATGATTTAAATAAAAGCTTAAATTAGAAGTATATTGATGTCTTCTGTTATGGATGTCTCTGTTATGAATCATTTTTTTCCATGGATGGTTTTGTATGAATATGTCTAGCTTGATAGGTTATTATTCCTTGTTGGCATTGTCCTTTATTCTATTGTATGGCATTTAGTTTATGCCCCCCCCCCCCCCCATGCTCATCTCGCACTCTCAGTTTTAAATGATATTTAATGTTTCTCCTTATATGTCAATGTGTACTATGATTTATTTTGCTATTGTGCACTCATATTTCTGTCAATGCAAGTTTTTATATACTTATAGAGTTTGCTCGGATCTCTTCATTTCTCTTGAACTCATTCCTTCCTCGTTTTTAATTAAGAACCAAATCGACAAATAATGCGAGATGAACAATACAACATGGTTGATACTTATTTGAAGAATGAACGAACTCAAATTGCTTATGAAGTTGTGCTTATTTTTAGTGCAATTGTTTTTTTTAATCTATCTACCCTCTTTCTTCTTTCTTATGCTTGGTTTGGTTGAACTATTTGGAACATGCTCTTATATGACTGTTTCTTTTTCTCTGTATCTTTATGTTTAATTCTTGAATGCTTGTTTGTTGTCTAAATTGCTTATGCTTGATCTTTATGCTAATCTGCGTCTCGAATGTTCTTTTTGTTAGATATAGTGTAATCAGTATGTCTCTAACCGTTTGAATTATCTTCCATAAGACTAATTGTTTCGTAGTTTTAACTTTTTCACTACATCACATCCCGCTTAGTTACGAAATTTTTTAACTGTGTGTCTATTTGTGAACATGTTCTTCTTTTATATGTGCTATATATGAGGTTTGGCTTGTTTAGTCTTCGTATAATGGTAATATTGACGTCAAGTTTAATTGTATGTGTTTGGTATTGTTTGATTATCATATTGTTTAAATGGATATCTTGCTCTTATTTTATGTAGGAACTAACTCCTTTTGTGGTAGGTTGGTATAAGATCATTTTTCTTCCATCAACGTTAATTTTGCTCTTATCTATAACACCCCAATCTATATTCTCTCATTACATGTTTATACATGGCAACGCATACATTGTTTAGTTGATTGCATGGATCACCATCTTCCACCCATACTTCTCTATCTTATAAATTTATCATGTCTCTATTCCTTTTGAACCGGGTCCGGTCGAAAAAACGGGTTAAATTAAACCGGGTTTTATATTTTCGAAACCCGGTTTGACCCGCCGGGTTTAAGGTGACCCGGGTCAACCCGGTTCTCGAGACCCGGTTTGACCCGGCCGGGTTTTGGTTTTTTCATGTTTTTTTTAAATAAAATAAGTTTTTTATATATATTTGCAACGTAATTTTATTTGTTACATGTTATATTTGGTAGTAAATCGTTTTTAAGCTAAATATAAGGTATATTCATAATTTATATATATAATTTTTTGTATTATTGAAAATATTATTATTTTTTTATTTTTTTTGAAAACCGGGTTGACCCGGCGGGCCAACCGGTTGAACCGGTAACCCGGTGACTCGGCCGGGTCGATTATTGACCCGGTTTTCAAAACATTGCTCACGACTCCACGAGTTCGAGCATATGTTAGTATACATGACGTTTGAACAAGAATAAAGGATAACAAGAAAACACTAAAAGCATCAATCACCTTTTGGTGCATAAAATTACTGTTGTGAACAAAAAGGGCTAACTTGTTGTTGTTGATGATGATGAGCAGATATAAGACGAGAATTAAGGGTGAATTGGGGCTGAACATGTGCCACACATGTAAACTCTAAAGACATGTGGGATGGCAGCTGCGTGTCATCGTCGAAAAAGTCGTTACCATCCTGACTAGCAGGTGCGTGTGAACAAGGGAGAAGCACGTTAAGCTGGTGCGTAGATAAGGAACATGCACAATATTGTGTTTATTATTTTAAAGATCTCATAATAGTCATCTTAAAATAATTCTCCCATTACATGAAGTTGAAATTTGTTAAAATTCAACTTATGCATCCTAAGTTAGACATTAAAATAAGCACATGAAATGTATAAGAAAATTAAGTAACCAGTTGAATGTCTAGACTCATAAGCAATAAACATGCTAACATTATGCAATTTACATATTGTACTTTGGTCACCAATGAAATTGTTACAAAGTTTACAGTAAGTAATACCAAGGCCGTGCTCTAATATTTATAATTTTTAAAGGCCCTGGAGCGAAATTTACATATGAGGCCCTGCGATAAGAAAACGTTAGATATAAAGTGTCATTGTTTTTAAGAGATAATGCACATAACTGTTTAACGGGATTAAATTTTTGGTGCCCCCTAAAATTTTTGATGCCCTGTGCGATCGCGCCACCATCGCACAAAACTTGTTACAAAGTTTACATAAAGTAGATATGTTATGTATATATACGTAGTTCAAATCAACTTATCACAATCATATCATACATGCCTTTGTAACTAAAATGGTAAGAGTATTAGCTAAATTTATTGGGTAAATTATATCTCAAAACATCTTAAATCTAGACCGTAAATGAATTAACGCATACATACAAATACCGGGTTATACCTAAAAAGACGTATACACGTAAAAATGGACTAAACTTTTAAGTTTGGGTGACGCTTGCTATTTTAAAATGGTTTGAGCATATCATTGATATTTAGTTGACATTAAATGAAATCATAGGTCAAAGTACGTTCATAACGCGAGGGTGTCTAAAGCAAAGTGAATACAAAGCGAAAACATGACCTGACTAACACAAAACTAGCTTAACAAGCATAGTTTTATCCAAAGACATTATAAAATATTATCGGTCACCAATGTGGGTTTAGACAGTTGTCATATCTGGTATCAATGGTAAAATAAATAATAAAAGTAAAAATTAAATAATGACTTAAAAAAATATGGATCATTGATGAAAGGCACGCTCGTAATCGAGGTTAAATAAAAAGATAATTCAAGCTCATAAATGACCTGACAAGCACAAAATAATTTTACTCAAGTAAATTTAGTCAAAGACGTTATAAAATATTATCAGTCACTCTTCTGAATTTAGACGGTTGTCACATTCTCTTTTGTTTTGATAATGACAAAATATATATTACTTGTAATATATAACATTAAATGTACAAGTTACTCGTTATCATATATTGCCTCAACATACATCATCACATCTCGACGTCTCGAGTCTTCGTATGTTACAACACAGGTTCGTACATGTTTGTTATGTTGCATTATGATCAAACCTCATTTCACATTTTACATCTACAAGTACTTTATTTAAACAAGTAAACTCTATTTTGGCAAGCCTCAACTAAACTTTTTATTTTACATACACAAGTTTACTTAAGTAAAAATAAAATACAAAATGGATTTTACATCATGCATGACATCATACATATAGTTGACTTTTATGTATTGTCACATCATATCTTTTCAAATTTAGCCATAATCTATGAAGATTGCATAAGATTTTATAAGATTTTTTATCCCAAAATCCGGATTTGGTTACTGTAGGCCGGTTCCCTTCAAGAACACTGGCCGGTTCCATTCTACAATAGAACCGGTGGAACCGGGCTACAGTGCCAGAATTTTGCCTATAAATAGCAAGCCAAATCTCACAATTTTTTCATCCTTTTCACACATACTTTCTCTCTAGTTTCCAGCCATTTAGATATGTAGGAACACCTTCATTAATCATTTTCATTTTTGCATATGATCATAATGCTCTAACATTCATTTTGTTATAAGCATACTTTTTTGATGATCCACCAAATCAAGCTTTAAAGATCTTGTCATTTTCATCCACCACCAAGCATACCCATATGTAGATCTACAAGATTGAAGATATTGTCATCCACCACCAAGCATACCCATATGTAGATCTACAAGATTGGAGATCTCATCATCATCATCATCCTTTTGAAGGCTTTCTAACATGGAAGTTCATTTAGATTAGGCATTCAAATCCATTAGACACATTTGTCTTGGATCATCATTACATACACATTTGTATCATCTCTTTGTATCATTTGATTTAGACTAGATGGTTTATGTGTTTGTGCCATAAAACACAAGGTTTATTATGTTGGGCAATAAAATATAACGCGATTTTGGGTTGGTTCTACTGGTGTTAGGACTCGGTATTTAGCTTAGTACAGGATAAAGTGTAAGCAACATTGTGTAAGGTTTTCTACGCCAAGAAGGAAGCTTGTTGATCTAGTGAAGTAACTCTCGAGTTAGGTACTCGGGGAGTGGAGTAGGGCGGAGAGGAGCTTCGTGACCGAACCACTATAAATCATCATGTTTGGTTTGCTCTCTATATTATTTATCGCTCTTTATTTATTTTATGCTTGTGATTGTGTTGTGATTTGATGTTTATAATTATGTTGTGACTACTTGGTTATTCTATGATTTCATATAGTCATAAATCATATTTGGTACTTTTCATATTACGTCGTGATTGATCGGGGATTTGATACAGACATTTTTAGATTTTAATCGGAAACATATTCACCCCCTCTATGTTTTCCATAATTAGAGCCATGTGGCTCTAGTTTTCAAAACAAATGGTTTTCAAAACCGAGTACGATCCATGTATCAAATTTTTTTGAAAAGCGGGACTTAATATGATAAGTATTTCATTGCTTTAAGTTGCTAATTGTACTATGCTAAATCTGGAAAATAAAAGTGTCATTGATATTTAATTGTAAGATTAAAAGATATAAGGAACATGTTAAAAGTGATTGATCGACGAGGACAAAAAATTTGCGTTAAATGTTATGACAACGTTTCTAGATTCATGTGCACTGTTATGTAGAGATTGATCGTCTTATAATAACTCTTTCTGAACATTTAAAAAGAAAAAGATCTTTAATGCACAATCAGTTTCTCTTCTCAAACAATGATTTTAAAGAAATGAAAGAATCTAGGAACATAGATAGAGAGATTTATTTAGAAAAGAGGATTTAAAACAGTTAGATATTTTGTTTTTTAAAAGAGATCAATCTGCAACTAACTGTTTCCCTAGTTGATGAAACCTCAGTTTTTCTATGGATCATACCACGAAACAAGCTTCTAGGTTTTTCAATATCCTTTCTATCTGAAGAAAAGACTCAGCGTTGGAACCCAAAGCTATATGTTGGTGATATTATTGAGAAAACAAATCCTATTGTGATTCCTGACTCTGAAGAGACCTTAATGCTTGCTGAAGAGAGTGGTTCAAAAATGCTTTTAAAATAAAAAGATCCTATGATGTTAGAAAAGAAAGTTAATACTACACCAGTAGATTATGCTGCTCTTAACCAACTTTATAAAGATTTTAAAAAACACTTTGTTCCACAAACTGAATTATCTATTGAACAAGCCTTTTGGTCTCAGAATTCGGTGAATTCTCCAGAACTCATTCTTTCGAGTAGACCCACCGTAGTTGAGGTTCCAAAAGAACTTCCTAAAGTCAGCATGGTGAATACAAGTTTGAAGAAACTTAAACACCATCTTGCTGGTTTTGACGTGGTCGTCAAAGAAAGAACCACACCCACAGCTATCACTGAGGGTTCGTGGGGGTTCGAACATACAAAATCTTGTTTTAGGGATAAAATAATTCCATTTGTAAAAGCTCTGAAGGACTGTTTTACTCCATTCAATCAAATTTGGTTGATGAACTTTAGAAGTCCAATATATGTCTTTCATCAAATGGAACTGGCTGTGGAACAACATAGTTTAGAATCCAAAGAACAATTTGAAGTTTAAATGATCAAGTTTTGAACGAAACCCGAATGACTCTTGGAACTATAGTGTTGGCAAAGTGATTGTGAAACATATTGTGATATTCGTCAATAAATAAATTTGTTTATGTGAATGTACCTTGAATGTGAAAAGTGTCTCCAACTTGAGATGATGCTTCAAACAGATTTCATTAAAAGAGTTTTCTGATAAACTAGTTTAATAGTTTCACCATATTGAAAAATATTGCATATCTTTCGAAGTTGATTCTCACTTACATCAAGAAATTTTTCAAAGGGATTAATTCTGTTTCAAATCAATGTGCTCCAAAGTTTTGATCAATTGTTTGAATTAAATGGAATTGAAGGCTTCCTTCCCCTTTAAGAGAAAGATACGGTCATTTAAGAGTTGATCGAGAGTCTCCATGCTCTAAGTGGGAAAACAAATGAGGCATAAGATTAAACGGAATTAGAGGAGATTGGAACAATTAACATTCAATTAGGATCTTTGGGGGTGAAAATGCTTTTTGATGGAATGAGCATTTGGGTAAAATCAGTCTTATAAGACACTTTTAGGGCTACGATTTTAAACCAGCACGTAGTCGATCATACAGATCCGATGGTGATGATTCATTTAATCATGTCATCTAATGTCTGCGGAAATTTATGATTTTAATTGCTTGTCTTCAGGAAAAAAGTTTGGTTATTACAAACTCTCCCGGAATGATTTAAGGAAACGTAAAGGAATAGCTCTAGTTGTTTAATGACGTTACAAACACACCTATTGATCAGAAATTTTAAGATGAATGTGGAACAATACCCCTATAATTGTTGAATAAAAACAGACAGCTCCATATGTCTATTTGAAAGCCAAACTCTGGAAGAAGCTTACGTCTTAGGGATCTAGTTGTACATGTTCAATCAGGAATATCCACTAGATCAATACCCTGAATCTGGCTTGTAGGTATGCTAAACCTAGTTCAGCGTGTTGCCTTACATAAACATCTGTAAAACCTGCCCTAGTGTCAACAATACTGTGATCAATTCAAGTGCTGTGACCTCAAAGAAAAAGGACAATTTAGAGTTAGAGTTTAATGAGAACGTCAACATCTCTGGAAACACTAATCTCAATAAAGTACCTCAAAATCAAACTAGTTTCTAACAAACTATGTTGTCTTCTATTGGAGTTAAAAACCGTTACTTTGTGCTAGCGGTTCGCAGCTTCTGGCATATTACAAAGAATGATAGATTTCGGCAAACTCCAATTAGTACTTCAGAAGAATAAAGTAGAAGCCACTTAGGAAAGTTAATTCTAGTTTCGAAAAATATAAGATTGTGTGTTCAACCTAAAGGAACTGCTCAGTGCAGCATTCCACGGTATTTGACGCCTTACGCGAATTATGAACTTAAATGTGTTAAGTGTAATGGTTGTATGCTTTCTGATAATCATGATTTGTGTGTTCTTGATTATATTAATATTGTGAATGCTCGTGCTAAATCTAAATCTGTTAAGAAAAGTTCAAAGATAAAAGTTTGGAAACCAACAGGAAAGGTGTTTACAAATATTGGATACATCTGGAGACCTACTGGTCGGACCTTCACTATAGTAGGAAATGCGTGCCCTTTAACTAGGATTACCGCAACTACTAAATTGCCCCTTAGAAAATCAACTGCTCTAGATAATGAAACATCTAAACCTGTCGTAACATTGGTTTACTCAAGGAAACCTAGAAAATCTAAAACTAATGTTCCTGTTAGCAAATCTACGGTTCTTAAATCTGTATCTGCTAACAAAAAGGAACCCAGTAAATCTTGGGGATCCAAAGTTTCTGATGTTCCATCTTCCTCTCTTGATGAATGCAGGTCGTCCAAATTGTTCTCTAGTATTTGGACTCCGGCTGCTCCAAGCATATGACCGGAGATCGCTCTCAGCTCACCAATTTCGTCAATAAGTTTTTGGGTACAGTCAAATTCGGAAATGATCACGTGGCAAAGATATTGGGTTATGGTGATTATCAGATTGGGAATGTTACGATATCAAGGGTTTACTACGTGGAAGGACTTGGACACAACTTATTCTCCGTTAGGCAATTTTGTGATTTGAACCTTGAAGTTGCTTTTCGTCAACACACCTACTTCATTCGTAATTTAGAAGGTGTAGATCTCTTGACTGGATCTCGAGGCAACAATTTGTATACTCTGTCTCTTGGAGATATGATGGCATCCTCTCCTATATGGTTCTTGTACAATAGGCATCAAGACTAAGTCTGGCTCATGGCCCGACGGTATGTCTCATCTGAAATTTGGTGCAATTTAACCACTTAGTAGTCCACGGTCTTGTTCGTGGCATATCCCTAAACATAAATTGTGAAAAGGAGCCATTTGTGTTTGCTGGTTGCAATGGGTAAACAAGCACGAAGAACCCCACAAAACCTAATCTAAAGACACCAACCATGGAAAAATTCTATCTTTTGCACATGGTTCTTTGTGGGGGGGGGGACCAAAACATGAGTGTCGCGAGTGTTAATGGAAAGAAGTACATCCTCGTCATTGTCGATGATTACTCTCGATTCACATGGGTTAAGTTCTTAAGGTCAAAAGATAAAGCTCTAGATTTCATAATCAAGTTTCTCAAGATGATCTAAGTGCCGCTTCAAGTGACTGTCTGAAGAATCAGATCAGATAATGGAACTGAATTTGTTAATCAAACTTTGCGTGAATATTATGAGATGATTGGTATCTCTCATGAAACATTTGTTGCTAGCTCTCCACAGCAAAATGGTGTCATTGAAAGACATAATCGTACGCTAATTGAAGTTGCCCGCACAATGTTGATTTATGCAAAAGCTCCATTATTTTTATGGGCAGAAGCAGTTGCTACCGCATGTTACACCCAAAATCGTTCCATCATACGCCTTCGTCACGGAAAAACACCATATGAGCTTTTACATGACAAACCTCCTGACCTATCATTTTTCCATGTATTTGGTGCACTCTGCTATCCGACAAATGATAGTGAGAATTTAGGTAAGTTACAACCGAAGGCTGATATTGGTATTTTCATTGGTTATGCACCCACAAAGAAAGCATTTCGAATTTACAACCGACATACCAGACGAATCATTGAAACAATTCATGTAGACTTTAATGAGCTGACTGCAATGGCTTCTGAACACAGCAGTTCACGACCCGCACTTCAAGAATTGACTCCTGCAACAATTAGTTCAGGACTCATGCCAAACCCTCCTCCTTCAACACCGTTAGTACCACCCTCAAGAACTGATTGAGATATATTGTTTCAACCGATGTTTGATGAATTACTCACTCCTCCACCAAGTATTGATCTCTCAGCCCCTGAAGTTATTTCTCAAATTGATGAAGTAGTTACTCCAGTTCCTGTTGTATCAACCGGATCACCTTCCTCAACAACAGTTGACCAAGATGCACCATAACCAAGTAACTCTTTCATACAAAACTAAAATACTCAATCTCCTTGTATTCTAACGATGTTGAAGAAGACAATCATGATATTGAAGTTGCACATATGGGTAATGATCCATACTTTGGTCTCCCAATTCCAGAAATCCCTTCGTCGGATTCTATTCATACAATTGTGCATCCCGGATAGCTTAAATCTTTTGAAACACAATGAAAATGCGATCTAAGGATCACCACTTGAAAATTATATTGGTGAACTCGTAGACCAGTAATCCCAAGGCTGCATTACATGTGCAAGCTTCTTTCTGTTTACTACGATGTTTCCTCACTGCTGTTGAACCAGCCGTATAAAGATGCTTACTCAATCGGCTGGCTCCAAAGCAATACAAGAAGCTCTTAATGAGTTCGAACGCCTTGAAGTATGGGAACTAGTACCCCGACCAGATAAAGTTATGGTTATTACTTTGAAGTGGATCTACAAATTAAAGCTAGATGAAGTGGGAAGAATTCTAAAGAATAAGGCTCGATTAGTGGCTCACATGAACTGGCGTCTACTAAAATGGGAGTAAGGACACGATTTTCTGAATGGTAATTTGCGGGAAGAAGTTTATGTTAACCAGCCGGACGGTTTTGTGGATCTAGATAACCTAAATCACGTGTACAAGCTAAAGAATGCTCTTTATGGGCTGAAACAAAGCTCCAGAGGCGTTGGTTAAGATATGTTGTCTTCGTTCCTGATATCCCAAGACTTCTCAAGGATCAGTGGTTCATACTTTCGTTATCTGTAAGGATGGCATGGGAATTACTTCTCGTACAAAGTTATATGTCGATGATATTATCTTTGCTGCATCCACACCTGAACTTTGTGACCTATTTGCTAAAATCATGTGTTCAAAATTTAAGATGTCAATGATGGGAAAAATATCATTCTTCTTAGGATTACAGATTTTTCAAAATCCCAGAGGCATCTTTATTAACCAGTCAAAATATACCCAACCCCCCCCCCCCCCCCATTGAATCTTTAAAGAAATACGATTTTGATTCTTGTGACCCAGTAGATACTCCCATGGTGGAGAAATCCAAACTGGATAAGGATAAAGAAGGGAAAACCGTAGATCCATCACAATATCGTGGTATGATTAGCACCCTCCTTTATCTCACAGCCAGTAGACCTGACCTATAATTTGCTATATGCATGTGTGCCCGGTATCAGGCTCGGCCTACCGAAAAGCACTTACATGCGGTCAAAAGGATCTTTCGGTATCTAAGAGGAACCGTAAATCGGGGACTATGGTATCCGAAGGATTCTTCGATTGCTCTAACAGCATTTGCAGATGCGGATCATGTTGGTTGTCAAGATACAAGACGTAGCACATCTGGTAGTATGCAGTTTCTGGGAGATAGACTTGTTAGCTGGTCATCAAAAAGGCAGAAAAAGCTGCGATATCCAAGTACGAAGCTGAATATATTGCTATGTCTGGCTGTTGTGCTCAAATCCTTTGGATGAGATCACAGCTTACCGACTATGGCCTTGGATTCAATAAAAATTTCAATGTTTGTGTACAAAAGCGTTATTGCCTTAGCTGCTACATTGTTTCAACATTCCAGGTCTGAAGCAAATAGGACATCGATTTCACTTTATTAAGGAGCATGTTGAGAATGGGGTGATTGAACTTTATCTTTGTCAATACGAAGTATCAACTAGCGGACATCATTTCAAAAGCCCTGGCAAGAGGAATGAATGAATCTTCTAATCAACAGCTGAGAATGTGGAGTTTTACGCCGGAGACTCTGAAAAATTGGAAGATGAAGTTGAAGAATAGTGGTGGTACCTATTCATATATCCTGTATAATATGTATATAATATTAAAACACATAAAGAACCAAAAAGATTTTTCATTTTTCAAATGTTTTATAAAACCAAATATCACAAAAAATATATAATTCATTAAAACCAAAGAGAAAAAATCAAAAAATTTAAGAAAATATAAAAGAGGTAATAATGGCATGTCTTCTGAAATCGTTTAACATTTACGATCTTAGTATTGTAATTCAATAATGATACGAGGCTGTAAATGATGTTCGAGCAGGAAGTTCCAAATGTTTTCAAAATCAATGCCAAATGGCTTGCTAGTATTTCGTATAGGCAACCGGTCTTCATCTTAAAGGCAAGTATTTCAAGAGAAAACTTGACCTATAAACGGAATTTATTCCGGGCTGGGTCTACTTATGACCATGCAAAGGCTTGTGATTACTTTGCATCACAACCCGTGCTTCCTATATTTCCATAAGTGTACGTGTCAGTGCACTTATGTGTTAAAATAAGAGAAATCTTATTTTGGTGTTTGTTTTTTCAAAGATATAACATTGCTTCATTAGAAAATGCTTTTCAAATTCATTCGACTTCTCAAACAACGACTACAGCTCTTTAAATAGAAAACGGGTCATTGTTTGAGGGGGAAAATGTCAAATATTTTCTTCATAATGAAAATGTGCTTAAAGAGACAAGGTTTTAAACAATAACAGAATATTATTGGTTAAGAAAAGTTAATTAAGTTTAGCTTATATGTGCCTTATTTGTTATGCGTTTACGCCTTTAGGGAATATTTAGAAAAATTAAATCTATAGGTATGATAGTTTAAACATTAGGGACTAATTGTGCTATTTTTTTAACTTGTATATGCTTTATAAAACTTATCTATGCAAAATAAAAGGGGTAGATTGAAAACGAGAAGGGCCAAATGTGTCAAAAACAAAAATTGTTTATATCCCACCCACCCACCCCGTCACTTTTCTCACACAAACACACACTTAACAAAAAAAAATTCCCTATTACTCAATTCGATCGTCACTCTCCATATCTTCATTTCTAGTTGTTATCAAGCCTAAGGTACAAATAACAAATTGTTCTACACTTCCTAAACATCTCACACCTTAAAAGAATTGTGATTTCATCTATTTTTGAGCTCGAAAACCCTAATTTTTTAATTAGGGTTTCTCAAAATCAAAAGTGTATAAATCTTCAAATTGTTTGAGGGGTTTTGATTGCATTGGAGTGTAGAAGACGTGTTTAATACAGTTATAGGTGTAGTTAACATATGAATGCATCATGAGTGATTATGTACTCGAAAATTAGGGTTTATGTGAAATATTGTATAAAGTTTATGGGTTTTGTGTTAGGGAGTTTCTTACCATCTTATTGATCAAGTTTGGTTAAAAATATCACTCTATTGTTTGTGATTTGTTGAGTGTTTGTGCTAAATTGTTGTTTATGGCTTGTTTTTGCTCATTCTTGTCGTGTTTTTGGCTTAAATGTTGTTATCTTAGTGTTTCTATGATAAGCTTAATCATATGTATGCTAATGTAACGTGTTTGCGTGCCTAAAAAGACTTGTTTGTAAAAAGTTCAAAAATGAACCGAACAACTCACTGACAGTAGAAACCGAACAACACGAATAGGTAGAACCGAACAACTATCTTGTTAGTAGGAACCAAGCAACAGTCTTGTTAGTAGGAACCGAACAACTAACTTGTTAGAAGGAACCGAACAACTATTGATAGAAGGAACCGAACAACCTTGTGGGTAGAAAGAACCAAAAAAAAACTATTGATTGATGAGGAAAACGAACAACCTTTTAGGGTAGAAGGAAACCGAAAAACTATTGATAGAAGGGACCGAAAACCTTGTGGGTAGAAGGGAACCGAACATACTATTGATGAAGGAACCAAACAACCAGTGGGTAGAAGGAACCGAACAACTTTTGTTTGAAGGAACCGAACAACTCACTCTTTAATGAACGGAACAACTTGATCTTATTAAGGAACAAAACAACTTGGTTCTATAAGGAACCGAACAACTAGCTTTTCCTTAGAAATCATTTTTGCTTCTAAGACCCAAAACACTTAAGATCAAATTTTCAATTTAAAAGGCAATTTTAAAAATCTTTTTTAGGAGTTAATTAAAATTGGTTAATTATACACTCTTAACAAGTTAAGTTGGCTTAAGTTGTCATTTTTAAATGGATAGATCTTAATAAGTGCAAAAAGTCTTAAAGTTCCTAAATACTAAGGTTATAGAGAACCAGGTAAAATATTTTTGCTGGACTATAACCGTTTTCAATCATTGCATTCATACAAAGGGATTTGCACGGGACATACATACATACATACATACACTACTTGTTGCATTAGTTGGTTAAGACTAGATGCATTTAGGATTGATATACATGTTATGGTATAAATGTATATTAATATAAGAGTCTTATATTAAATAATAATATAAGCTATTTTGGATTTTCAGATACATTCATGTTGGATTCTGAGGATTCCACGGTTACATACACTGCTGTATCTAGCCCATTTGGAAGGTTGTCAAACATTGGATCTCCGGGGGTTGATGGACCACCCGTGATGCCAGAGGATCCATATGCATATCTGGTAGCTGCTTTTCAGGCCCTACCATCTCCTGATTATGTTTCGGGTCCTAAGTACTCACATTCACCAGACTTTGTTCCAGAGCTGGTTTATCCAGAGTTTATGCCACCAGAGGATGAGGTACTCCCAACTGAGGAGCAGCCCCTACCTACTGCTCTCTCGCCCACTGCTGATTCGCCGGGCTATGTTCCTGAGTCAGATCCTGAGGAGGATTCGGAGGAGGATGATGATGAGGACCCTAAGGAGGATCCTGCTAATTATCCTGCCGACGAAGGAGACAATGGCGATGATGAGGATGAGTCATCCAATGATGGCAAGGATGATGTTGATATTAAGGGGGATAAGGAGGAGGAGGAGCACCCAGCTCCTGTCGACTCTATAGTTGTTGCTTTACTAACTGTTGTCAAACCGACGAGTCTGCGGCCACACCACTACCACATCCTGTATACCGGGTTACTGCTAGAATATCGATCCGAGATGAGCCACCTACACCATTTTGGTCTGATACGGAGGTTGCCAGACTCCTTGCTATACCTACTCCACCACCATTACCACTTTCCCTATGGTCATCACCACTGCCTCAGATTCCTTCTCCACCACTACCCCCGATACTATCACCACTACCAGTAACACCACCCTTACATGTATCATCTCTACCACTTGCTAGTCCTATTCATCTGTTGGGTTATCGAGCTGCGATGATCCGGCTGAGAGCTAAGGCCCCATCTACTTCCCATTAACTACCATTACCACCACCCATCATACTCTCCCATACCAGATTGGATGCACCATCATCGGGGACATCACTACTTTTACCTATACCGCTACCTACTTCATCACCACCTTTGCATCTACTCTCTACTAACCGTAGAGCAGACAAACCCGAGGTTACCTTACTCCCTCGGAAGAGGTTAGGTATCGCTCTCGGTCCTAGATATGAGGTAGGAGAGAGCTCGTCTGCCCCCATTGCTAGACCTCCTAGAGGTTTTAGGGTGGACTATGGTTTTGTTGCTACCATGGAAAGGGAGATTATGCAGGATCTAGAGAGAGATGTCGGTTATGGGATCACCGACACTTAGGATGAGATGCTGGTAGACATGCTAGGGGAACCAGTGACTGATGACATAGAGTTGGGTTGACGGATGATAGAGTTTACCACTAGGGTTAGGCAAGAGACATACAAGATTTATACGAGGTTGGATGATGAGCAGACTAAGCGACAGCTGATGGCTGGTCGGCTCAACATGTTGTATAGGGATAGGCGTACACATGCTCGTACTACTAGGCTCATAGAGGCTGAGGCCAGGATGTTTCGAGAGGCTTGGGGACGATCCATGGATACTAGTAACCTTGCACGATCAGAGGTCATGGAATTACATACTTAGGTGGTAGCACAGCAGGCAGTGATTACAGAGTTACAGGCAGCGGACCGCAGGAGACAGGCGGCGATTACAGAGATGCTGGCAGCGGACCACAGGAGACAGCCACAGTTCATGGAGGCACTAAAACTGCTGAAGAGGCTTCAGACTTAGATGATAGAGTTTGAGAGGCAGCAGGGACCCGCTAAAGGTCCTACACAGCCCAATGCACCGGAGGAGGCCGGTAGCAGTTCGTAGATCATGTTATGGCTAGTTATTTTGTACAACCTACTAAGTATTATGGGTAACTCCCGGCTAGTATGGATTTAGGTTGTATATTTTATCTTGTAACCT
Organism: Tanacetum coccineum; assembly: GCA_026074375.1. Classification (NCBI taxonomy): domain Eukaryota; kingdom Viridiplantae; phylum Streptophyta; class Magnoliopsida; order Asterales; family Asteraceae; genus Tanacetum; species Tanacetum coccineum. Next base: position 1,238 of record BQNB010038360.1, on the reverse strand, counting down.
AATTGTTGCGATCATTTTGTATCTAAACCAATCATGTATGTTTTTCAATTATATATGGAATGGTGGTATTATGTCATGTCTGTAATTGAATTTATTATGAATGAATGTCGATTTAGCTACACCATTGTTAACTTCAATTCAGTTGTATATTTTACTGTGTGTTGTGATCTCTCTTGACTTATTGTGTATATGTCATGTCATGGTTATGATTTTGCGAAATCTAACGGGTATTATATTTTCTTATGATTGAAGAAAATGGCACCAAAAAGAGTCACGAGGTCAAACACAGCCCCAAAAACAACCAACACCACATTTGTCACTAATGCCCAGCTTCAGGCAATGATTAACCAAGGCGTTACTGACGCTTTAGCAGCACGTGATGCAGACAGAAATACGAATGGCGATGATAGCCATAATTCGGGAATAGGTCACTGGTATAAAAACTGGTATTGGTCACTCCAAAAATGTGTGATGATATACATATGGTCACACGTGTGTTTTTGGGTGTTTGTCACTAAAGATCGCGCCACTGTAGGTCGTATACGGTCATGTTAGGGAGTTCGTGGCTATTTTCATTAAAAAAGAGTGACCGAAACCCGAATATGTGAGACAAATCAGGCACAAGTTTTGTTGGATTAATCAGTATTAGTGACCGTAAACACTTTATAGTCACACAAATGGTTTTTGAGAGTAACTATTGTTCGTCCTTTGGCCACATAAATATATAATATATGTGACATTTGAGATGATTTATTCAAGTAAATGTGTATTTTGTGTGACTATTTCCCGTCCTGTGGCCACATGAAAATATAATAAATGTGACGTTTGTGATGATTTAGTCACACAACGGGTGTTGTTTTTTTGGAGTCAGTGGCATACAATTTAAAAAAATGGCCAAACGTCTTAATAAGTGTGACCGTATGCTTTTTAAAATCAAGTAAATGTGTATTTTATGTGACTATTGTTCATCTAATGGTCACATGAATTGTATGTTTGTGTGGACTTTTGTAATATTTAGTCACACAAAGCATGGTTTTTTTGGGATTTAGTCACATACAAGTTAACCAAAAGTGGCTAAAAGTGTTAATAAGTGTGACCATATGTTGTTCAATGTCAAGTGAATGTGTATTTTGTGTGACTATTGTTCATTCAATGGTCACATGAATTTTAAGTTTGCGTGGCGTTTTGTAATATTTAGTCACACAAAGCATGTTTTTTTAAATTTAGTCACATACAAG
>BQNB010038359.1:0-48809 GCA_026074375.1 Tanacetum coccineum | reverse complement strand
TATCTTGTGCTGTTGATCTTGAAGTAACATGCCCCGGATCCTTATTCCGCTGCGACCCATTTTGGGGGTGTTACAGTGACACCATTCAATTGTCAAATGTTAACCATAAACATATCTATCCCCTCATTATAAAAATTAGAGAGTACTTTAAAGTCTTATATGATCTGTACACATTTCTTGAATCTCATTTTATCTTCAATTTCATTTTATAAAGCTTCACAAAATTACACACACCAACAAATCAAATGTTCTTCTAAGTTTCTACCACACCATTAATCGGTGAAAGCTATGACAATTAATTACAACAACTTGCATCATATCATGAAGTTCCACGAGTTCCATAATACAATATGTGGTCATGAGTAAAAGCCAAACATAACTGTACAATTATCCATTTAGATTTTATGACTTTAACTAAAACCCAAGTACCCAACCACAATTTATCCAATACATACAATCTGAGTGTTAATAGAGTCTCGCGAGCAGCAGCTACAAATGACTAGGGCATACATATTATTATTTATTTATCATTTATGCTCTTCATATTTTGTTTTACAGAAAGAATTAAAAAACTATATTAACTGGTAAGAGATACCATACAGTGGTTAAAACATGGAGATAAAAACTATAAAGTAGACCAGGATGGTTGTAGAGAGACACGAATTGCAGCAGCGAAACACAATAAAATGTGGCAGCCAAACAAAGTAAAACTACATCAGCCACAAACTCACAGAATTATGCGCCACATATTGGTAAATAAGTTTTCTAATAACAATTGGTTGTAAAAAGCTCACATAAAGTATATATCTATGGTCTATAAATACAACAACTAAAATACAGATAAAAACCAAGTAAACTTGTTGCAATAGTAAAAATGTGTTTGGGATTGTTTCTTGAATATATAATGCATTCTTAAAATTATCCCATAACTTATTTGCTTAAGTAAGCTTTAATCTGAAACTATAATAATTTGATAAATAAAAAAAGAGAACTTACCAAATGACCTCTATAGACTGATTGAATCTTGGTGGCAGCCCATTTTTCCCTGCCACTAAATAAAGTACCCCTTCCGTCACTCGTAAGTCTAACAACAGCCACCACAGCTAGTGTGCCAGCCACAGCCGCGTCTGCTGCAGCTACAGCGGTCTCCGCAACAGCAATTGCATGGTTATTTTGTTCTTTTTCCGATGCAGACATGCATGACCTCATCCGAGTGGAATCATTTTCCACCGTCACCCTTTGTGACGGATTCTTCATAGATTTTCCAAAGCACCATCTCCTCTTTGTTTTAGCATTACTGTTATCCATGTTTTCTTTATCTTTCTTCATTCCTAATAACCCTCTAAACCACTTTGAAACTTTTCCCATATCTTCTTTCTTATCTAGCTCAAATAAGAAGCTATTTCTGTTATTGTGTTTTTTGATATATCTGTTCTAAAGGAGAGTGATATGGTTTTATAGCCATAAGGTTCTTCACTTGCCTTCATTAACCCCTGGACTCAAGCAATCAAACATTAATTGACAAAGGCAATCTATGCAAATCATTCCATATAACCCATGCATCAAAATAAAGAAAACTTCAATTAATATTAAAGTAAGAATTTCTATACAAATGAAAAGTGAATATATTCTCAAAATATTTCGAAAAGTAGTTGTTGATTATAGATTAAGACATAATATCTATACACTCTAATAAAATGAGGTTTTGAACAAGTCATCTAAGCACGAAAATTAAATGCCGCCATTAATATTATTCCTAAAATAACCCATTTGTACAACACTTTAATGCACAAACTAATAAACAATTTTCGGTTAAATAATCATCAAAAACTTATTACAAATTCACCTCCTTAATTAAAGAAACTTTGATGGTAACTTAATGAGACCCGTGTAAAAATAAGGCGTGAATATGTTACATTTTGAAAAGGGGAAGTCAAATAAGAATTTTTGGTATTCATTGAATGTTATAATGTTGATCATTACACCCAAATATTGTATTTTTGTTAAATGTCAATTTCGGTTTCAATAATTATTTTTTAAATCATAATCATCTTCATAATCATGGAAAGTTGTAAAACCTTAAAACAAATATATAGCTGTTTCCATCTCATTCGTTGACATAGTTATATTGATTAAGCAAGATCTCGGTACAAAACCGAAATTGATGTGTTTGAAACCGACTTTTGAATCACTTCTATCTATTTTATATAATAAAACAAGCTTTTTTACAAGCATTTTAAGCACGTTGCATTTAGTGAATCCTATGTGTCGCGCTCTCATTAAGTCTCATATTTAGAAAGTACAACATACATATTCATATTCATAATGCATTGAAACAGTATTATTAAGTTAAATGCATTGAAAAAGTATTATTAAATTAAACAAAGAAATCGATTGAAAAAATATTATTAAAAGGGAATATATTTGACTATTTTGCATAACTACACGAATTCTTGTATGATACTCAACCTTCACGCACAAAACTCTTCAAAAAACTGATCTGTCACATTTAATGCTATGACTAATTTTAGGAATTGTTACAATCAAATCAATCACACACGTTTTAAACAGCTATTTGACTTTAATGCTATTGAAAAAACACCATCCTTATTCTACACGGCAGTCAACCTTTTACACTTATATTTTTCAAATCTCTCCTGAAAATCAGCTACAATTAATTCAATGTCATTAAAATCTTCACCAATTAATGAGATGATGTGGATAGCAACTATTGTACACAACCCAATAAAACTTCTTTTGTAAGTCAAACCAAAAAAAATATACCGACTTTTAATGACTCAATGAAACTTCTCCAACACACACCCGTTTCATTGACTCATTCCTTCTCCAGCTCAAGAAAGTTTCAAAACCCCTCTATAAGACTTCATTTCATTATTTACCAGATTTGAATTCAAATTTGAAGAATCTTTATACGTGACCTTTGTTTCGCGGTAAATGATTGCGTGTTGGCCATGTAACCTGGACGATTCAAATAAGGTCTAGAAAAGGCGTCCCTGCATACACTTTTTGGAGGTCTGGTTGGAGTGTTTGACCTATTTGAATAAGCAACACGAGGCGTGCTTCGAGTGGTTTTTGAACACTTGTAGTCTTTGCAAGTAAATCCCCTTTCTGGATCTTGATAATGGTTACGCCTTGATTACCCATGTGGCCTATAAGGGTCCATTCCAGCTATTTTTGGGCTCTCATCGTAAGAATTTTTTATAGAATCATGTGAAGTTGAGAGTCGCTTGCTATGGATTTCACTTCTTGTGTCATTATCAAACCTCTCCTGGAATATTTAAAAGTGTAACACTTTCTTAAATGAATATGAAACATAAAATCACATTATTCTTAGAAAAATGAACGTAAAGTACATAAAAGTGATCTTATAGTGGAGTTTTGGTGACGGATTTCAGGTTGAACCCTATGATCTTTGAACGAACGATGAGCCCTTTGAGATCGAACAGCCAACTGAGCTCTAAGCAGAGGTTGCATAATTTATAGAGTAGCAGCTACTCTTTTTCTAACAACGAACCCTTTAACAAGAGCTTGAAATTTCACTAGTCCTTTCAATGCCCTCAGGGCCCTTCTTTCCTAAAAAGATAAACAATACTACATTAGACCAAAACAAATTACTCAATAACTAGTGAAGAAACAACTTGGTGACGAAAACAGGAAAAGTAAACTTTTGTGGTCAAAACCATTCTTTAACGCACATATATACACCACTACGTTTAAACTTGACACATTACGAATTTATGATCATCCACATGTTTACATTTTAGGTAGTCACAGATGCGTTCTTCGAAAACAAGGCGTGACACCATTCAATTGTCAAATGTTAACCATAAACATATCTATCCCCTCATTATAAAAATTAGAGAGTACTTTAAATTCTTATATGATGTGTACACATTTCTTGAATCTCATTTTATCTTCAATTTCATTTTATAAAGCTTCACAAAATTACACACACCAACAAATCAAATGTTCTTCTAAGTTTCTACCACACCATTAATCGGTGAAAGCTATGACAATTAATTACAACAACTTGCATCATATCATGAAGTTCCACGAGTTCCATAATACAATATGTGGTCATGAGTAAAAGCCAAACATAACTGTACAATTATCCATTTAGATTTTATGACTTTAACTAAAACCCAAGTACCCAACCACAATTTATCCAATACATACAATCTGAGTGTTAATAGAGTCTCGCGAGCAGCAGCTACAAATGACTAGGGCATACATATTATTATTTATTTATCATTTATGCTCTTCATATTTTGTTTTACAGAAAGAATTAAAAAACTATATTAACTGGTAAGAGATACCATACAGTGGTTAAAACATGGAGATAAAAACTATAAACTAGACCAGGATGGTTGTAGAGAGACACGAATTGCAGCAGCCAAACACAATAAAATGTGGCAGCCAAACAAAGTAAAACTACAGCAGCCACAAACTCACAGAATTATGCGCCACATAATGGTAAATAAGTTTTCTAATAACAATTGGTTGTAAAAAGCTCACATAAAGTATATATCTATGGTCTATGAATATAACAACTAAAATACAGATAAAAACTAGAAACAAGCAAGTAAACTTGTTGCAATAGTAAAAATGTGTTTGGGATTGTTTCTTGAATATATAATGCATTCTTAAAATTATCCCATAACTTATTTGCTTAAGTAAGCTTTAATCTAAAACTATAATAATTTGATAAATAAAAAAAGAGAACATACCAAATGACCACTATAGACTGATTAAATCTTGGTGGCAGCCCATTTTTCCCTGCCAATAAATGAAGAACCCCTACCGTCACTCGTAAATCTGACAAAAGCCACCGCAACTTGTGCGCCAGCCACACCGCGTCTGATGCAGCTACAGCGTTCTCCGCAACAGCAATTGCATGGTTATTTTGTTCTTTTTCCGATGTAGACATGCATGACCTCATCCGAGTGGAATCATTTTCCACCATCACCCTTTGTGATGGATTCTTTATAGATTTTCCAAAGCTCCATCTCCTCTTTGTTTTAGCATTACTGTTATCCATGTTTTCTTTATCTTTCTTCATTCCTAATAACCCTCTAAACCACTTTGAAACTTTTCCCATATCTTCTTTCTTATAAGAAGCTATTTCTGTGATTGTGTTTTTTGATATATCTGTTCTAAAGGACAGTGATATGGTTTTATAGCCATAAGGTTCTTCACTTGCTTTCATTAACCCCTGGACTCAAGCAATCAAACATTAATTGACAATGGCAATCTATGCAAATGATTCCATATATCCCATGCATCAAAATAAAGAAAACTTAAATTAATATTATGGTAAGAATTTATTAGGAGATAACTATATACTAACATTGCCTATTTATAGATGCAATAAGCAAATAAGCACTTAAACTAAGCAGTCCGTCCCAAACACCCTAAATAAGTGGTTAAGTTGTTTTGAGTGTGTTTGAATGAAGCATTGTCTACTTATCTTAGAGCAAATAAACATCTCAAAATAAGTGGTTAACTTGGAGGTTTATTTCAGGCGACATATCCAGTAGACGTCCCCATATTACGTTTAGCAGTTGATCCTGGGTATCAAACAATGACAGATTACGTCCTCAGAATGTTCACCAATGTTAGGTTGGATGTTACTGTTATTTCAGGTTTGCTTAAAGATGCTAAAAGAGGAAGGATTGGGATCTTTCTATAGGGGTCCTGGACATCGGAATAACCCCATACGTTGCTGTCAACTTTTACGTTTTTGACTTGTGAGCATATCTCATTTCTGAATCACTTTGAAGTCAAATGAATGTCTGACCAATAAAGTCAAGATAATGATACACGGTCATTGCATGTCGCATCTTATCCTTTTGATCAAATTCAGCCTGATATGTCTTTGTCCGAAGAACCTGAATCCATTCTGGATCGGCAAGAGAGAGTCATGAGAAACAAAGTTATTCCTTTCGTGAAGATTCTTTGGAAGAATCACCCAGAGCGTGAGGCTACCTGGGAGACCGAAGAGTCTATGCGAGCTAGTTATCCTCATTTCTTTGTCTAGTTCGGTATGTTTTCGTTTCGTTCTCATTTCGTTTTCATTCCGGTTCATTTCAATTTTCGAGGACGAAATTTTTTTTTTAGAGGGGAAGAAGTTGTAAAACCTAAAAATCTCAACAAGTGTAAAATTACCAAAATACCCCTAATGCAAGAAAATTTCATAAAAGCTTAAATAAACTTCATTTAAATGTTAGAAATTATAAAAATGCAACATGTGACAATTATGAAATTTATGTAAGATTAAAATACTTTATATTATGTAAGAAAAATAATTAATAATTATGCATATGTATTTTAGCCGAAAATATTAATATTTATGTATTTATACTTTACAAATTAAATAAAATAAAATGAGGATAATTACAAAATAATTTTGCAAGTTTTAAAACCTGATTTAATCTCTTTTGAAAGCCCAAAAACTCGGCCAAATACCTTATTATATTCTTTTATGCATTTTTAAATTGTAAAACTCTAAAACAAGAAAAACCTGAAACCCTAAAAAAATCAAAGTGGCGGCATAAAAGTTCTTTCAAGGGCAAGGACGATTTTCTAAGATGTTTTGAAGGTCAAGGATCATGGGAAAAATATTGGAAAGATTGTTTAAGGCTTGGTTCGATCGTGGTAATCGTTTGGTTCGAATAACACAACCGAATATAATAAATTCATCAAATCACCAAGGATCATCAAGGGTATTTTTTTATCTCATTTTTCATCATATTAATTCGTTCTATGCTTAAGAAAAATTATCATGCATGTTATTTTGGTCGAAATAATTGAAACATGTTCGAAACCCTAATTTTTAGCTAGTTATGTAATCGGCATTTATAATATTTGTAAAATTGATTTTATATTTTTCTAAGGTTGTTTATATCATATGTAACTCAGAAAAATTATTGGATAATTTTTATAGAGGTTCGAAAAATTGATTTGGGATTTATTGTGTTTGCCGATTTGCGAATAGAAAGAAAAAGGAAAGAAAATGGGTTTAAACAAGTTTAGGGTTAGGGTTTTAGTAATTTTTCAGGTTTATAAATGCTATTATTAGGAAATAATTGTTTTGGTGATGGAAAAATAAATTCGGGTTTTGTGGATTTTTCTTAAGCCGATTTGAGTTTTAATATATGAGGGGGTGATTTGTAATTTCTGAAACTATGAGGTCTGTTTTAAACATGTTATTATACTTATTATATTCTGTATAAAATAAGTTGGGGGGTATAAAATGTCATATTGATATTATTTTGGATTAAATGGTTATTTTACATAAATAATGTATAATTAGAAGATTAATTATTAAAATAAGACGGACTGAATTGTAAATTCTGAAAAGTGGAGGGTTTGTATTAGTTATTTAATGTATAAAGTATGAATTTGGCATTTTGAATTTATAAGGACTTGTTTTGTAATTATGGTAATTATAGGTTATTGTTTAAATAAGTTAATAAAATAAAAAGGCTAAATATGTAAATTGTGTAAATTAAGGTTTGAATTGTAAAATAGAAAATGGTAGGTATTACCTGAATAAAAATGTGAAACTTTGATATTTACACTTTTTAATCTTGAAAATGTTGATTTTGTATATTAAACCTAAAATATGGAAAGTTGTCGTATTTAACCCTAAACTTGTATAGGTTGACTGTTAAGTCCCTAAACTATTCAAAATCCTTAATAGATCTCAAATGATGGAATATTTTCTATTTTGGAAACTTACTAAAAACAGAAAATTTACTAAAATTGATGTTACTAAAAATAAGAAAGTTACTAAAAAATAGAAAGTTACTAAAAATGGAAAGTTACTAAAAATAGAAAGTATAACTTAAATGAATGGTTTGTAATTCGAATTTATCATTTCTTTAGGTTTCGGGGGTTTTTATTTGGTCAGAGGGGAGTGATTTTGATTTCCTGTGGTGTTTTCTTTGATTATTGCTTTGCTTCGGAATAAGGTACAGATATTCTGACCTTATCGTTAAGGTTTCTCATGACATATTCCTCTCTATCTTTGATTACTTATGTGATTTGCTACATTTGCTCTGAGCCTTTTATCTTGGTTCTCTTATATGATACTGTATTATGGTTCTATTTGGACCCTGCTATGCTTACCTTTGATATTTTGAACCTTTTGGGCTTTGAACATTTTGCTTTGATCCCTTTTGAAATGAAACTTTGATATGACTTTCTTTGAACCCTTCAGTTTGAGACCCGAGCCACTATTTGTTTCCTAGCCATGAAGGTAACATGGCCGTGTCATTGATGCACCTTTGGCATGACTCATGTGTGGGTGAGTGATTTCTCACACCGTCCCCCATTTGATATTATATGCGCATTATGAAGATTATTATTTGTTTAAGGGGCGTATGGATGCATCCTAGATTTGTTTTGTATTCGATGGATTATGACATTATGATATATGTATATTGTGACTGATGTTTGGGTGCATTCCAAGGTCTTTCACAATTTTGGAGCTCGCGACTCCATGGTTACTATGATATGATTTGTTTGGGCTTGGTAATTGGACTTGATTTGATTTTCTGATTCATCTTACCTTACACTATGAATTGACTTCTGATTTGTCTTACCTTATATTTGTATTCCTTTGATCATGTCTTGTGATATCCTTTGCACCTTATATCGTATCCTTTGATTTTCCGTTATCTTTTGCGTTCGATTATATATCTGTTCACTGGGCTTTGTAAGCTCAGCCGCAACTTTTTTTACCGGCGGCAGGTATCTAGCTAGGTAGCTGGGGTTTGCTTTCGGGATATAAGTGCTGAGTGTGGACTCACCCTAGAGATCTTAGTTTTGATATATGATTTGTTACTTTTGAGACCTTCGTTATTTCGGTTATTTCGTTTGGATATGTCTGTCTTTTAAGAACTTATGTACCTTAAGTCATGTTGACTTATTTTTCCTTTGGTTATTTATTTGAGACTTCCGTTGTTTATGCTTGTGTTATGATTATGTATGCCTTTGATGTCACACCCAAAATCCCCCTCCCCCTCCCCCATATACATAAAAAAAACAACAACCCCCCTTCCAAAATCACAAACCCCCCTCCCCCCATTCTCTCCCCACTCCCCCCCCCACTCACAATACGTCTCCAATCCTCCCCCCTTCCCCCCCCTCAAAAAACCATATTTGTAATACTTCTACCCTTGTGGGGTCGGGCGTTACACAATTTATTTGGTTATCAGAGTGCAAGGTTATCAATGACGAGGGGTTTATGACCTTAGAGCTTAGGCTATGACCTGTGAGGATTGGGTAGACATTAGGTTCCTTCTGCGTAACTCTCTTCCGTAACCTATCTTGTTTTCGTTTGCTAATCGTTTTCTCGATCGTTCAGATGGTGACTACCCGTAGGAATTCGGATGACGATGTTCCTAACTTCGAGGCCATGATTACTGCTGCTGTGGCCAATGCTCTCCCTAACCTTACGGCTGCTTTGAGAACTCAGATCACCAATGACATCAGGAATGGTGCTGGACCTTCAGGTGGTGGTGGTGGTGATGCTATACCCCAAGGGATTCATGTTTGGATCGAAAGGTTTATAGTTAAAGCGCTTGCGTTTCGGTCTGCTGCCACTCTCTGGCCGAGGCAGAAGACTGGATTACGCATATGGAGAAGTTATTTCAAGTTTTGGGTTGTCCCGACAACTTCAAGACTCGTCTTGCTGCGTTTAAACTAGAGGGTGATGCACTGAGCTGGTGGAAAGCTCATTTGCGTACTCAGGTTGGAGGCGATGCTTTTGCCGATACTTGTACTTGGGTTGCTTTTCGTGAGATCTTTTACAACAGGTATTTTCCGGCATCTGAACAACAACGTTATGAGCGTGAGTATGGGTCGATATGTCAGCTGGATCGAGAGAATTCTGGGGAGTACATGGAGAGGTTTACTAGATTGGCTAGTTTTGTTGGAGCTACTGCTGGAGATGCCCAGAGGCAAGCTAGACATTTCAAGTGGGGGCTAAAGAAGTGGGTTTTGGACCGGATCGTTAATACGGATTATACGAATGTTGCGCAGGTTGCGGCTGCCGCCCGTAACATCGAGTTATTGCATGAGAGTGAAATGCGAATGAGGGTAGAGATGGTAATCGGATTCAGAACAGGGGACAGGGCCAACAGGAGAACAAGGGTCGTTATGACCAGGGTCAGCATGAGTCCGCACTTTCTTTTCTTGCAGTAGGTATCTAAGCTAGGAGCTGGGGTTGCTTTCAGGCTATGAGTGCTGAGTGTGGACTTACCCTAGAGATCTTAGTTTTGATATATGAATTGTTTTTTTTTCAAGACATTTGTTATTTCGTTTGGATATGTCTGTCCTTTGAGAACTTATGTACCTTAAGTCGTGTTGACTTATTATCCTTTGGTTATTTATTTGAGACTTCCGCTGTTTATGCTTGTGTTATGATTATGTATGCCTTTGATGTCACACTATATTTGAAATACTTCTACCCTTTTGGGTCGGGGAGTTACAGTGATTAACAAAGTTTTCCACATTTATTTTTTCGTATTACACATGAAAATTCTTTCATATTTTTTTTAGCAAAGCATTGTAAATAACCATTTTAGCTTTGTTATTTTTTGCAAGCTTCTTTTTAAGATCGTCACTTTGTTTTTCAAAACTCGATCGTTCAGATGGTGACTACCCGTAGAAACTCGGATGACGATGTCCCTAACTTCGAGGCCATTCTATTATATCTACCACTTTTGCTAAGAAACTTAATATGACTCCTACACCATTAATTGAACGTATAATCATTTCAACCCCAATGAAGAACCATATGCTTATTGACCATGAATATGTTTAACTGCCCTTCTACCGTTTTGGATGATCGTATTCGTCCTGCGAATTTACTTCCTATCCATATGCTCGACTTTGATGTGATTCTTGGCATGGATTGGTTGGCTTCTCATCGATTGACTGCTATGCTAGGACTGTGATCTTTGGTAACGTTTGTCAACCTGATTTTTGTTTTTCATGGTTTCCTCACCGATTTATGTCCGTAAGCTCATCTCATGCTATGAAGGCACGTACCTTGATTTCTCATGGGTGCCAAGGTTTTCTGGCTTTTGTTATGGTCACATCTTTGGATGAGTCCTTTATTTTGAAAATCTTTCTGTTAGTTCGGTGATTTCGCTGGGTGTTTTTTCTCCGATAGAAACTTCTGGACTTCCTCGGCTAGAGAGATTATATTTGGCTTTGAGTTAATTCCCGGGTGATATGACCTATCTCAAAGGCTCCAGTATGTATGACACCTGTTGAATTTGAAGGAGTTAAAGGAGCAGTTGCGGAGCATGTTGGAGAATAGATTTATTAGACCCAGTGTTTCGCGTTGGGGTTTGCACCGGTCTTATTTGTTAAGAAGAAGGATAGGGCATGCGTTGTGTATTGGATTCCGCAGAACTCAAACGTTATTACGTCGTAAACCGCTATCCTCTTCCGCGAATCGACGATTTGTTTGACCAACTGCAAGGGGCCAAATATTTTTCTAAGATTTGATAGCGATCTGTGTTATCATCAGCTTCGTTGTGAGAGTGTAGGATATTTCTAGACTGCTTTAGGTTCGTTGTTATGGCACTACGATGTTTCTTCGGTTATGCCCTTCGGTCTATGACTAATAGCTCCTGACGTGTTTAGGATTTATGAACCGTATTTTCCACGAGTACCTGATAAGTTGTTTTTGTTTTCATCGATCGGACATCCTCGTTTTACTCCAAGTTCAGAAGAAGAGCATGAGCGACATTACGGATTGTGTTGGAGATTCTTAGACGAAGAGTTGTGTGGCTGAAGTTTTCTAAGTGCGAGTTTGGGTTACAGCAAGTCGCTTTTCCTTGCTCATATTGTATCTGCAAGACGGAATCATTATGATCCATCAAAGGTTGAAGCTATCACCAAATGGCTCGGACCTTCTACGGTGACGGAGGTGACGGGAGTTTTTAGGGCTTGCTGGCTTATTACCGACGTTTTGTTGAGGGTTTCTCCCGATTAGCTTTACCTCTTACCAACTGATCATGAGAAAGGGTGAGAAGTTTGTCGTGGACGGCGCTTATGAGCGTCAGAGAGTTTTGAGGAATTGAAACTGGAGATGTTGTCTGCTCCGTTATTGACTCTTCCCATCTCCAGGAGTTCCGGTGGTTTTCAGCTATACAGTGATGCATCGAAGAAAGGGTTTGGTTGTGTTTTGATGAAACATGGGAGGTGATCGCCGACGTCCATCAAAGACAGCTGAAGCCTTATGAAGCGTAAATTATCCATCCATGATCTTGAGGTTAGCTTGCCGTAGTTTTTGCATTGAGATCTGGAGACACTATACTGTTTGGTAAGCTTGTGATATATTTACAGATCTTAAGAGTCTCTAATATATTTTTACTCAGCTGAGACTTAGCATGGGAAGAGAAGATGGTTTGGAACTTCTGAATGATTATGACTCTAACATCCAGTAACATCCGGACAAGGGCTAATTGTGGTTGCCGACGCACTTAGTATAAAATCTGGGATGATAGCTTGTTTTGATTCTTAATCTTCATGATTTAGAGCGTTTGGATGTTGAGCTATGGTGTACGTAGGTTCTGGTGGCTATTTTGGCGAGTATGGTGGATAGAGTATAACCTATTGCTACAGATCAAAGAAGTCAAGGCGACGGTGAGTTTTGTGGGCTATTGTGAGAATATTGAGACGGTATAAAACTATACTGAGTTCAGTGTTGATGATCGCGGTTGTTGTTGTGGTTTGAAGATAAGGACTTATGTGTTTCTTAAGATCAGGCACTTCGCGACAAGGTTATGACGGAAGCTCATGTTCTCCATTAATATTCATCCAGGTTACCAAAAATGTACAGAGATTGAAACAGTACTTTTGGTGGAATGGCATTAAGCAAGATGTGGGATACGTTTTGTATCCAAATTGTATGACTTGTCAGCTGGTCAAAATTGCAACATCAGAGGGCTAGTGGTTTGTTACAGCGTTGGAGATTCCTATGTGGAAATGGATGAGATTTCCATGGGGGAATATTTTTTTTCGTTACTGGTTTGCCTACTACTCAGAAGACATGATGCGATTTGGGTGTGTTGTTGATCGGCTAACCAGTCTGCTCTATTCTTACCCATTCGGTTAAGAACTATGGTTATTAGGTATGTTAACGGAGATTTTTTTGATAGGAATCATTAGACTGCATGTACACCGAATTCTATTGTGTCCGACAGAGTTCCGAAGAAGTTTACGTCTGTTTTTTAGAAAAGGATTACAGAAAGCATTAGGGGAATGTCTTAAGTTCAGTACAAGCATTCTCCTCATAACGTTATGGTCAGTCAGAGAGGACCATTCAGACTTTGGAAGATATGTTGAGGGCTTGTGATTTGGATTAGGGACAGGTAGTTGGGATTGAATATTGTGTTGGTAGAGTTTGCATACCATATTGTTGGCCATTGCTAGCATCTAAGGCAGACACCTTTCGAGCTTTTGTATGGTAGAAAATGTTCGAGCACCATGTGCTGGGATTGAGTAGGTGAGCGTTTGATTGAAAGGTCCGGAGCTTATTCGAGATTAACATAATGATCGAAAGTGTTGGCTTGTTGCTATGGAGTAAATTGAAAGATGGTAGATCGCGACAGAAGAGTTATGTGATATAGCAATCGGACAGGCTTAGTGTTTCAGTTGGAGATGTGTATTTTCCTTAAGGTTTCGCCATCAGAGGAGGTTAAACGTTTTGGGATAAAGGGCAAGCTCAGTCCTCGATTCATTGGTCCGTTTGAGATTTTGGAACATATCGGAGAGGTTTCGTATCATCTGGCGCTTTCCTCGCAGTTATCGCACGTTTCACGATGTCTTTCATTGTATCTCTTTTGATGGGGATACCTTATCATCCTTTTGCATGTCGCATTTATCCTTTTGATCAGATTCAGCCTGATATGTCTTTGTCCGAGGAACCTGAATCCATTCTGGATCGTCAAGAGAGAGTCATGAGAAACAAAGTTATTCCTTTTGTGAAGATTCTTTGGAAGAATCACCCAGAGCGTGAGGCTACCTGGGAGACCGAAGAGTCTATGCGAGCTAGTTATCCTCATTTCTTTGTCTAGTTCGGTATGTTTTTGTTTCGTTCTCATTTCGTTTCCATTCCGGTTCATTTCAATTTTCGAGGACGAAAATTTTTTTTTAGAGGGGAAGAAGTTGTAAAACCTAAAAATCTCAACAAGTGTAAAATTACCAAAATACCCCTAATGCAAGAAAAGTACATAAAAGCTTAAATAAAATTCATTTAAATGTTAGAAATTATAAAAATGCAACATGTGACAATTATGAAATTTTTGTAAGATTAAAATACCTTATATTATATAAGAAAAATAATTAATATTATGTATATTTTAAGCCGAATTAAGTATATTATATTTTATTGTAATTTACAAATTAAATAAAATAAATAAGGATAAATACAAAATAAATATTGCAAGTTTTATAATCTGATTATATCTCTTTTGGAAGCCCATAACTCGGCATAATACCCTATTATATTTATCTATGCATTTTTATATTGTTAAATCCAAAAACAAAAATCCCGAAACCCTAATAAAATCAAAAGAGGCGGCTCAAAATTTTTCCAAGGCAAGGACGATTTTTCTAGGGTGTTTTGAAGGTCAAGGATTGTGGGAAAAATAGTGGGAAGATTGTGTTTCCCTGCCTCCACCCCCCCCCCCCCTGGTTCGATTTTGGTTATTGTTTTGGGTTCGAATTAAGCAACCGGGTTCTATAATTCATAAAATCACCAAGGATCATCAAAGGTATTTTTTTACTTCATTTATCATCTTTCTAATCCATAAAATACATAATAAAAATATTCATGCATGTTATTTTGGTCGAAATAATTAAATCATGTTCGAAACCCTAATTTTAGTTAATTATGAAATCGGCTTAAAAACTATTTGTACATTTGATTTTATATTTTTCTAGGGTTTTTTATATCATATATAACTCAGATAAATTGTTGGAAAAATTTAAGAAAGATTCGAAATAATTGTTTAGGATTTTCCTTTGTTTGCCTTTCGATAAAGAAGAATAAGGAAATAAAAGTGATAAAATGATAATAGGGTAGGGTTTTAATAATGTTTCCAGGTGCATTTATGCTAGTGATTGGAAATAATTGTGTTGTGATTGGGAAAATTTAATTAGGGTTTTTAGTGATTTATTTGTTAGCGATTTTGTGATTTTAAAGTATAAGGACTTGTTTTGATAATTTATGAAAACTTTGGGGTCTGTTTTAGACATGTTTTTATATTATATTTTATTCTATATAAAATAAGGTTGGGGGGTATAAATGTCATATTGTATATTATTTTGGTATTTAAAATGCGTTAATTACATATAATAAAGTAATTGAAATTAATCTAATTAAAATTAGTGGGACTGAAATTGGTTAAATTCTGAAAAAGTATTTAGGTTTGGTTAGTATTTAGTGTTAAGGTTGATTTTTTCATTATTTGAATCTATAAGGGTTGTTTTGTAATTATGGATAATTTAAAGATAATGTTTTAATTAATTAATAAACCAAACAGGATAATTTGTTAAATTATGT
Organism: Tanacetum coccineum; assembly: GCA_026074375.1. NCBI lineage: Eukaryota > Viridiplantae > Streptophyta > Magnoliopsida > Asterales > Asteraceae > Tanacetum > Tanacetum coccineum. The sequence continues at coordinate 33,199 of BQNB010038359.1, read as the reverse complement.
AAATTTAGGGTTCTGACTTGTAACTACAAGGAAAATGGAAGGATTAATCTGATTAAAATGTGAAAACTTTGATATTTTTACCTTTTTACCTTGTGATATTTGTTGATTTTGTGTATATTTAAACCCTAATATATGGAAGTTGTCATATTTAACTAAACTTGTTAGGTTGGCATATTAAGTCACTAAGCTATTCAAAATGCTTATATAGAATCTAAATGATGAATATTATAAAAATGGAAAGTTACTAAAAAGGAAGGTTACTAATAATGGAAAGGGTACTAAAAAATAGGAAAGTTACTAAAAATGGGAAAGTTACTAAAAATGAAAGTGACTAAAATGGAAAGTTACTAAAAATGAGAAAGTTACTTATAATTAAAAGTAATAACTTAAATGAACTGGTTATGTAATTTCGAATTTATTCATTTCTTTAGGTTCTGGTCGCTAGAGGAGTGTTTTAGTGATTTTGAATACACACCCCCGCTCTCTCCTCAAATTCTGTGGTGTTTTCTTTGGTTATTGCTTTGCTTCGGAATAAGGTAAAGATATTCTATCTTTCACTCACGATAATTATTATTTGATCAGTCTTTGCTTCTTTGGTCATTTGGTCGCTTTGTTAGCTCTTTCGTTTGCATTTCTTATCGGTACAGATATTCTGACCTTAAGTTAAGTTTTCATGACATATTGTTCTACTCTATCTTTGATTACTCCATGTGATTTGCTACATTTGCTCTGAGCACTTTTTATCTTGGTTCTATATTATGATTGATATTATTTTCTATTTGAAACCCTGCTATGCTACTTTGATATTTTGAACCTTTGGCTTATTGAATCTTTGCTTATGATTCCTTTGAAATGAACTTTGATATGATTTGCTTTGAACCTTTTCAGTTTAAGAACCTTGCCACTATGTTTCATAGCCATGAAGGCTATCTTGGCCGTGTCATTTGATGCACCTTTGGAATGACTCAGGTGTGACGGTCGGTGATTTCTCACGCCATCCCCTATTTGATATTATATGCGCATTTTGAAGACTATTTATTTGTTTAAGGGGCGTATGGATGCAATCCTAGATTTGTTTTGTATTCGATTGGTTATTGACATTATGTATAGGTATATTTGGTGACTGATGTTTGGGTGCATTCCACGTCTTTCATAAATTTTGGAGCTCGCGACTCCATGGTTACTATGATATGATTTGTTTGGGCTTGGTAATTGGACTTGATTTGATTTTCTGATTCATCTTACCTTACACTATGAATTGACTTCTGAATTGTCTTACCTTACATTTGTATTCCTTTGATCATGTCTTGTGATATCCTTTGCACCTTGTATCGTATCCTTTGATCTTTCCGTTATCTTGTGCATTCGATTATATATATATCTGTTCACTGGGCTTGTAAGCTCAGCCGCATTTTCTTTTTCTGCGGCAGGTATCTAAGCTAGGAGCTGGGGTTGCTTTCGGGTTATGAGTGCTGAGTGTGGACTTACTCTAGAGATCTTAGTTTTGATATATGAATTGTTTCTTTTTAAGACATTCGTTATTTCGGTTATTTCGTTTGGATATGTCTGTCTTTTAAGAACTTATGTACCTTAAGTCATGTTGACTTATTATCCTTTGGTTATTTATTTGAGACTTCCGCTGTTTATGCTTGTGTTATGATTATGTATGTCTTTGATGTCACACCATATTTGTAATACTTCTACCCTTTTGGGTCGGGGCGTTACACTGGTGTAGCTGGATTGTACAGGGGTTTTGTACCCAACGCTTTGAAAATCTTACCAAACAGCAGGTCTGCTTACAACCCATTGGTTTATTTGCAAAAATAAATGCTAGCTGTTTCTTACGATTGTTGACAAAATAATACTTTTTCGTGTTGTTGCAGCATTAAGCTCACTACCTTTGACGCTATGAAACGCTTGATCTCAGCAAGTGAGATTGAGTTTCAAAGAACCTTGGAATAAAACCGAACTGAACAAAAGCAAGGCGCCAATGCGTCGGCTTTTTAGATTTAATAATCTTTTTTCAAGCTATCGTATGCTGCTGAGAGACGTCATTCTTTTGTCGCATTTTCCCTAGTCAATCATTTCTATAACATGTGAGCTCTCTTTAATGTCTGGTTTGTTACTGTCATTCTTGGGAATTTTTTGACATTTAGCTACATTCAATTAGTATCTTCATTCTGTATCGTTATTGATATGTATCTCGGATATCGTAATGATAGTTAAGTGTGTCTAGTTACCGTGACTTACCGTCTTCTTTGTTCTATATGCATAGACACATAAATTGGTTTAGCGGACGTGAGTTGCGTATACAATAGCTTGGCGACATAACAGGATTTGAAGCATAAGTTGTTATGTGATACACCGGGTTTCCCTAGCATTACAACCATAAGTCAATGGCCATATGATCATATATCGCGAAGAATGATAGCATAAATGTTCATGAACAATGAGAGTGTGACTAAAGCATAGTACTATTGAGAGATCTTAAGTTCAATGCATGGTATGTGCAAATAACTTTGAGTCGTCATGTCAACCTTCCTGAAAAGAGAAGGCCCTTACCCAGTTTGAGTTTGTGCGGCGGTGGGCTAAAGTCTCATGAACTAGTCGATCAAAAAAGTCAGAAATCACGGTTAGAAAAAAAAAACACCACACACTTCATAGCCTCGACTCGACTAGCTACAACTTTGTTGAAGTAACCTTTAATGGTTTGATCAACTATCGACACATTTTAGTTAGAAGACAATGTAAAAGTAACATTCAAGAATAGACCCGAGAAACATAGAAATCAAGCCGTTAAAATATACATAACAAATTAACTACAAGTTTTAGAACCCTCAAGATAAGTATTTGTTGGATGCTTATAAGTCGGTACAACAATCGGGTCTTTCCTGGAGGACGATTTGTGCCTTTCGCCGTGGACATGTCCTGGGCAAAAAGTTTTGCCGAGGACATGTCCTTTGTGTAATTTCCATGAAAACCGGTTTTCTTTTTTGGTTTTTTTTTTTAGTTTTTTTTATTTTTTTTTTCTCAACGATAAGTACGTTCCAAACAACTTTTCCCGATGCCCGTGTGGGCCCACACAGTTTCCAGTCAATGTTTCATCAATAGTTTGACCAAACCTTTCCCGAGAACATGTCCTTGGGGTATCTTTTTGCTAATTAACCAATTAATAATTAATTAATTAATTATTATAATTAATTAATTAATAGATATGGTCAACAAAAGTCAACATTTAGCAAAAATATTGGCAAGGACATATCTTCACCAAATAGTTTTGCTGTTGATGGTGTTGTACAATATTAGTTTTTCTGATTTTTTTCTCGGAAAATTTTCTAGAAAGAATCTACCAAAGAATCTAATAGGACATGGCCGGGTCTTATCGGGTCTTAACCGGGTCTAATCGAAAATGGCCGGGTCTTGGCCGGTTTTAACCGGATATAGGAGGGTCTAACCGGAGATGGCCGGGTCTTGGCCGGGTTTAACCGGATATAGCCGGGTCTAACCGGATATGGCCGGGTCTAACCGGGTTTTGGCCGGGTTTAACCGGATATAGCCAGGTCTAACCGGAGATGGCCGGGTCTTGCCCGGGTCTTGGCCGGGTCTAACCGGGTTTTGGCCGGGTGTAACCGGATATAGCCGGGCCTTGGCCGGGTCTAATAAGATATAGCCGGGTCTTGACCGGGTCTAATCAGATATAGCCGGGTCTTCACCGGATATAGCTGGGTCTTCACAGGATATAGCTGGGTCTGACCAGTTCTTGGCCGAGTCTAACCGGAAATGGCCGGGTCTTGGTTTTTCTATGCATATGCATACTCAGCTCAGCTCTCGAGATCTTTGCATAATGTATGTAATGCTTCCTTCATTCAATGAATATGTAGTAAAGGAATATTATTTGATCTATACTATCCGTTTGTTTATAATTGCGTGACAACATATTTTGAAAATTCTTTGGGACCGTTAAGTAGTTGAACCCAGCGGTTTCATCTTATAAAAGCCGATAAACTGTTTTTCATACTTTTGTGGCGCTAAGATGCTATTGTTCACTCAAAAACTGAATGTACATAAATCAAACTCGTTTCTACAGTATGCTAGTATTTTGTCGATATATAATTATAGAATATAAGCATACAGTACATGGGGATTACTTTGGTCTGCTTTTTTGTATATAGAGTCGGAGACTAGACCCGTTGACTCTCAGTATGCTACTGGATATAATGTGAAATTTCCCAGGTTTAGTTTTGTTATAAAATCCTCGTTACTATTAATGCTATTGTCGAGCTTATATTTCTTTGAGTAAACTGTTTGAAAAATGAACCCCTCGAGTGCTGCAGGCTTCTTTGGATGCGGTGAATGACAGCTAAAGGAACCAGTTAGCATAACCCAATTTACACCCAAGTATGTCTTTCTATATGCTGATATATTGTCAATACTTTAAGCTGATCTACTAACAAATTTCTTACTATGGAACTTATTGAACTTGTGCAACATCTTTTTGGATGGTTGTGAACCATTTGCTGAAGACCTTTGGAAACAGATCAAAATTAATGAGTCGAATTTTCAAGGCGTTATGCTATGCCCCCGTTGTAAGGTATTGTGCTCTTGCAGTTGTTCTCACAGTACCCGTTTTCCCACAAAGATTTTCTAAAATATGTAAATTTTTAAATTTTTAAAAATAAATATAGTATTTTGTCATAATTTTGGACTTTCTTGACTGGGTAAAATTTTATATTTTTTTTGGACCTGATCGTGCGTGTGAGCTCTAGAGTATTCCTTAACTTTTAGGCAAGCGTTCGCAAGGAATTCGCGAATGAACGAATAAATGATTGTATTAAGTTTAAGTAGGATGCTAAACATGGATTAGTTGGTATTCTTAAGAGCTCATGGAGGTAATTGTTGCTTCCTCTTTTCTCCACAATTAGCTCTTAACGGAATTAGATACGTGGTTTTTTTTGGAAATTAAACTTAAATCAACAAATTCTTATGTAATATATAGCTAATAATTTAGACTTAGTTAAAATTTAACTTGAATTTTTTTAAAAGATAGTATTCTCTATAAATAAAAAATTATATATATAGATTATGATGATAATTTAAAAAAAAAATAATAAAAAAAAAAAATATGTGGGCTGATAAAAGTTTATACCTCTTGCCGGCTCACAACCGATGTGGTAGTCTTCTAAAGAAAGCCCATAGTAAGAATAAAAATCCGTGGCTGATAAAAGTTTGCTGCATCTTGCCGGCTCACAACCGATGTTGCAGCCTTCTAAAAGGTCAAGGGTTACAATTGCATAAATGTCTAATATTAAGTTTGAATTAATAACTTAATTTATTTTTGTTAAATTCAAATATTCTTTTGAACTTTGACTATTCTATTTTATAAGCGATGAACAAATCGGGAAGCCTGGGTTTTTGAAACCTAAGGTCCGTGAGTCTGATTCTTGTCTCTGTGGGGTATCATAAGCGAGGTTTCTTAGCCGATGGTTGGGATGGCGAGACAAAATTCGCTACTTGGGATGATCTCACCTTCAAAACTCATTTATTCTTAGGTGGAATCGTAATGCTATTACGTTGATCCATGGTTGATATTCAAAATAGCAACATTCACATATGATAACGTCGAGAGTAAAAAGTTCTGCAAGTTGCAAATTTGAGTTGTATTAGCATCTTTTTGATATTTAGCTTGATTTCGTTTCCAAGCCTTGGGTTGGACAAGTGAAAAGTCAGGAACGATGAATTTATCCTTTTTGTGGCATTCTTGGATCGAAATGCATCTTGTTTTATGATCTCTAACAATTATGGAAATAATGAAAGTCGAAATATTATTAGTTTAGAAAAAAATGAAAAAGTTTTATAAAAATGGGAAAATGGGGTGTTTTATAACTTGTGATTTCTTAACTCTCTCCACAAAAGTCTTTGCTACTTTTCAAAGATTTAGTTTGGGGAAGTTTTGAGGTATTTGTTTTGGAGCATATTATATTGGTGGAGGAATCGCTATCGATTAGTTGGGATTTTGATATGATGTTAAACACAATCCGTTTTTTATCAAAAATGGACCCATAAATGACAAATTGGTGCTTAATTGCTTTGTATATTGCTTGTTTTGTCTTTGTGATTGTGTAGGTACGGATATTGCAAAAATCTCAAGAAAACGGTCAAAACCGGACAAACACGGACACGGGAAAGGAAAGAGTGTACAAGAGCCGGGAGAATGCTTTCAAAGTCAAACATTGGTCAACCCTTGGTCAACCAAAGTCAACACACACTCCACTACCAACGCGTCTTGGGGTCTTTTTCGTTAAACATTTGCAACATTTAATTCTTATACACGTTTAGTACTTTTAGCTTATAAGCTGTTTTAAGCTTGTTGGGAATTACAGATTTGATGATTACAAAACCTATGAGCAAAAATGAAGAAAGAAGAAACAATAGGGACTTATTATGTATTATTTAGTTAGCTTAGTTAGTAAGCTAGGGTTGGGATGTAACCCTAGTTCCTCTATTATATAAAGAGGGTAGGCACCTAGGTTTACTCATTCATTCAGAAACAATGTAAACCTAAAGGGGTGTGTGTGTGTTCTCTAGGCGTCAAGCCTATAAGGCGCCTAGGTTTTAGTAGCTTATTATTAGTAGCTTATTTATAAGCATTTTAATAGTAATCTTTATTAGTAAAAGCCTTGTTCTTGATTATGATCTGTTTAATTATTCCGCATTGATCATGATCATGATATCCTAGATGAGTCTAGATCTTGGATTTACAATTGGTATCAGAGCCTCGTGGCTCTTGATCTAGGGTTGATAAGGTTTTTATGTAAAATTATTTTTCTGTTATTTTTAATAAAAAGGCGTATTGGGCAATTAGGGTTTTTATGCAAACCCTAATTTGTTTAAAGGCAACAGCAGTAATGACACATGAAGGCTTCTAAATTGATGATCTGATATGTGACATGATCATGATGGTATTTATGCTTCATTCTTGTTTGAAACGCAGGATCCATGAATTAGCGACAACTTTGCTACATAAAAGGTGTCGCTATGAATATGGGACAGATCTGTTACAGACTTGCAACAGCTATGTAACAGTTTAGCAACAGAACTTGACAGTCATGTTTGTACGCGTAATGGCTTATGGGAGGGATAGGTCAGATGCTGATTTGTTAGACTAGGAGAAATTTTGCGACGAAGTCTTTTGTGACATCTGTGTTATGATGCCGCGTATAGTCTCAAGCGCCCCGGTCTATCTCTCTACTATATGAGACCTCCTCAAATAAATAACAGCTAGATCCCAGACCCCAGATACAAGTTCCTCAAGTGTGTTTGTTTCTGCTGCAGTCCCATTTAGTTTACTGTCATACTTTATGGGTCATACTGGTCGGAGTGTAGAGTAACAGCAAGCAGATTGGGTCCGATAGTTACAAAGGAAACAGACCCAGCGGTTTTGTTTGGTTATTAGAAACCATCTGGATGTCGTGGTGTATGTCGCTACAAAAAGATCACACGATGAGAATTAATACATCCGCAGCAGAGTTTAGAATAGTATGTTAAGACACACTAGACCCCAGACCAACTGAGAGATTTACAGATATCCCCACGCTACCCCCTTAAGATGACAAGTCCACACATACTACAACAGCGTAAGTGTTAAAGGAGCGTGTGTGTGTGTGAGAGGTCCCCGTGCTTGATGTATGACTGGCTGCGTCTGTGTGTATATGGTTGGATCTCTGCTAGTCATTCATGTTATGTACATAGGCCTGCGTATTAACTTGGTCAGATTGGTTATGAACTTCTACCCGAGAGTTCTGTGATCTGCGTGTTAGAGATGTGAAGTTAAGTGTTGCGTAGTGTGTGTCTGGAGATAGTGTCGAAGATTGTCTTTTAATGTTATAAATCCCTGTCTTGGTATAGGGATATGTAATAATTGTTTCCAAAAATTTACTTCTGATTTATGAAGGATATTCGGACGGTTTTAACCTAAATTGATGTAGGGATTTTTATTTCCCTTGATCTTTGCAATATCGCTGTTACAGTCGTGTGCTCAGAGAAATGGCAAATCGCCGTTGGGACTGAATAATGATGCCTCCACTATCTTAGTTCACAAAGATGACTTACATGTAGATGTTCTGGATCTCAACACTCGGTAATTCCTACTTGATCACTTGGTTCTTGCTGGTTTCATGATGTTCCTTGCTGTGTTGTTTGGTCTCGTTCATTCCCCTGCTGAGTAGGGCTTGTATCCGCGCGCCTGTTTTCATGAGTGTGCTTACCTTTGTCTTATCATTTCAGCTGACTGTAACCCAATTATGCGCCTGATCTCGGTGTACTCGCTCGTAGGTTCCGCATGTCCATTACTTGCGTTGCCAATCGTTGTGATATCTATGTAGTCACCACACACCAATAACATCTGCGAATCACAGGACACTATACTGTGAGAATTACCGAAATGCAGACTGGTTTCTCTCAATTATTGAGGCCCACGTTATTTGTAGTTGTTGGTGTTTACAAGTCATTTATAACATAACATCATAATGTCTCGATGTTTTGTGACAAGTGCGAGTAATCAAAAACCAATTATCTATATTCATATACTGGTATGACGAGTAGGTGTTGTTAGATAGGGATCAGATGAATGAATCCTAGATAGAAGGTACAATACTCCCCCATTTTCTTTGTATCTCGTAATAAATATCGAGTTATTGATTATCTGTGCGCTATTCACAAGACAGTATTATTATTAGGTAATGAGACCGCCTGACTTAATGAGAGACTATTCCACGATGGCACGGTTATGGGGAGGTAGGTCTGGGACAAGATGAACCATAACTAGGTGTTACCAATTCCTCTACAAGTGTCACGCCGATTCGCACTATATATAATGTCAGATTATGAGATATGTTGTGTAAAGACGTTTGATGGCCATTAGCTTTTTATTCGATATGTAAACAAGTTAACCCCTAGATATTATGTGAACCGACTAAGTAAAAACAACGTAATTGTGGGCAAGATCGGCGGCTGAGGCAAACAAAGAGATACAGAGTGGCCTCGCGCTGGATGGAGTACTAATTGCACATTGGACTCGGTTGTACCCACTATGAGATATCTCCCTAAATTATTTCTAATCAAGAATCTACTAAATCGTCTTAGTCTCTGTAGAATTCCACACGATAACCTCCTGGCGCTAGTACTATCCACGTTAGCTAATGCGCGGCACACCGACTCGTAACCTGTTCCTTACGCCTTCTAATTTATCCACCTACCTCCAGTACCCACCCTCGCCCCCACGCCATGTACGTCGAGGGCGCGCACCCTACAGCCTTTTAAGGGGAAGCTTATTGTTCATATATTTTCCATCTACATGCATCATTTGAGGGGAAGCGTTTACGAGTTGCACAAGACCCCTATTAGATGATTACAAAAAGGGGAAAAAGATTCATGATGTGCAGCTTATTATTGTGATGACATGTTTTAGCATTGTTTCTTCATGCAGATTGTTTTGTAATATCAAATAGGGGAAGATTGTTGGGAATTACAGATTTAATGATTACAAAACCTATGAGCAGAAATGAAGAAAGAAGAAACAATAGGGACTTATAATGTATTATTTAGTTAGCTTAGTTAGTAAGCTAGGGTTGGGATGTAACCCTAGTTCCTCTATTATATAAAGAGGGTAGGCACCTAGGTTTATTCATTCATTCAGAAACAATGTAAACCTAAAGGTGTGTGTGTTCTCTAGGCGTCAAGCCTATAAGACGTCTAGGTTTTAGTAGCTTATTATTAGTAGCTTATTTATAAGCATTTTAATAGTAATCTTTATTGGTAAAAGCCTTATTCTTGATTATGATCTGTTTAGTTATTCCGCATTGATCATGATCATGAAATCCTAGATGAGTCCAGAACTTGGATTTACAAAGCTTATTACACAGCTTATTCGATAAGCTGTGTAATCAAGCTTATTTTTCCTAGGTTCTATTTAGTTCAAGCTATTTTTTATATTTTTTTAGAATTTTTAGAATTAGTTTAATATTTTTAAACATTTATTTTTATTAATAACTTTAAAAAATCATAAAAAATAGAAAAATAATCAAAAAAATATAATTCTTTTTTATAAAATTTTCTTTTATCGTAAAGTTTCTAGGAAAATTAGTTTTTTTAAAGAACGGGATTCGTTCCCGTTTACATTTTTAGTGTTTTAAAGCTCATTTCAATTCCGTTTTTGTTCTAGATTTCTTTTTACTTACTTTTTAGTCAATTTGAGTCTATTTAAAAAGAAAAATTCATTTTAGGTTTAATTTTGGAAATTTAGGTTTTTTAACTGCCGTTTAGGGTTTCCGTTTTACGTTTTTAGTTAAAGTTTGATTTCTCGTTCTTTGCTTTCGTGCTTAATTGTTATCATTTGCTTATTTTAAATTTGTAGAAGTAGATAATCAAATCAATCTTTGTTTCCAATTCAAATCATTGTCCGAACAACAAACGTGGTTTCAATTTCACAAATCGTTGGGGAATAACGACCCGGGAATCATACTTCCCGGTTAATATACGTATTATATTATATATATTTGTGAAGATTTTCCTTTTTACCTTTGTCCTCAAGGGTAATTTGGTAATTTTCCATCATATTATATATTTTATTATTACGTGTGTTGGTTTACTAGCAATCAATTTTTGGCGCCGCTGCCGGGGATTTGTGATTAAGATTCTCTCGTTTGAAGTTTGTTGATCGTGATTTGAAGACCCTTTCGTTTTTGAAAGTTTTGTTTTTGTTAAAAAATCAAAAATAAAAAAATTATAAAATATAAAAAGTAAAAAATATTTTTCTTTTCTTTTAGTATAATTATCATATAAAAAAATCAAAAATATAAAAAATTAGAGTCCTCACCTCAAACCTCAATATGCCCCTCGCTCGCTCTCCGATGAAAGCACGCTAGCGCTCCCGCTTTGTATTCTCAACTTCACTATCATACATGTTCACCCCAAGATGATATAATTTTTTTGCCGAACGTATTAAGAGTAAGAGCTTTTAACTAGTAAAACCTTCAATAATTACCCACACAAGTCGCTCCTAACACACAAAAGAATTCACAACCAGTTTGAAACACCTCAAAACCAATGAACAAAACCCACATGTTTGATAATTCTTTTCTTTAGAATTACGAATTCTATTTCAAGAAGAACCCAATGACCACCCAAATAAGAAAGTTTAACCTTTTCAAAACCTTCGTTAACTAGTATGATGTAGAGGTTGGAAAGTGTATTTATTTGATTTTACCCTCCAAAAAGACGTTTTTAAATAAAGTTTTCATTCGATGCTCATAAAATATCAGAGTTTACAACATGGTCCCAACAGTTTTCAAAATGACATAAAAGTTTGAAACATTTATAAGTTAAACATGACATCACAATATTCAAAAGCTGACAAAAGTTTTAACAAGATAAAGTTTGCATCGAATTAAAGTGAAAACACAATCCTTTCAAAGTGATATCACGCAGCTCCCATCCAAGAATCATGCTTTAGCACCTGAGATTAAAACATGCTAAAAAGTCAAAAAAATTGTTGAGTGAATTTATAGATTTATCAATAATAGGATGGACCACAAGATTTAAGTAGTGTAGACAAGAGAAACAAATTCACCAAGTCTAAAAGAAATATGTATTATTGCTCTAAGCTCATGACATCGAACTTTAATAATATGCAAACACCAATTAGGTTTGTGCCCCATCAAAAAGTAGGATGTTCTGCCCAACACCCAAGTGTTATTATTTCAAATGTTAAATGTGTCAGTTGGTTGGTATTAGTTGTTGCGTACCCGGACGGGGATTGTCAGTCCCAATAAATCTATTCACAATACTCACGTTTATGACAATAGCAATTAACGGCTCATGATAAATGGGACTTAATTGGCAGTAGGAGTAGGTACTTAGGCAATAATAATCAGGAAATAGCATACAGTTTCAAAAGTAGTTGTGTCCAATGTGTAAATCAAGCATGTAATCTCACCCCGTAGAGTTTGTAAAACAAGTAAGTAGAAAAAGGGGCTATGAACTCCTAGTAGCAACCTAAAATAAATGTCGCAACTTACTAAAATGAACCAATACTCACGCAAAAGAAAATGTAACAAAAGAAATTTTTTATAAACGTTTTACTTTATCTAGAACAAGTATGGCATTGCATCCAAAATTTTATAGATCAAGATTACCCAAAATACAAGTCCTAATCTGTATTAATATGACTTCCAAAATATGTCTTTAGTTTACTTCTTACCCGCCTAAACCACTCAATTTATCCACATTAGTTTACGCATAACATCTATGCATTCACAACAAATTCTTCATTTACCCAACTTACCAACTTGGAAAAGGCATAAATTAAAATCCGTAATTGATAAAAATATTTGTCTTTTAAAAAGTTTATACAAAAATATGGAGTTATACTCATTTTCTCAACAGTATGTCAGATTTGACTAGTTTTAGTAAAACGGCGATATCTCACTCATCCGGAGGAGATATGACCCTATCCAAAGAACCACATGTACCTTAAACATCTATCTATATTTTTGTTAATTTACCCAGGTGTCTTATGACTAAAAATAATCTTATGACAAAAAATAATTCGTCATTAATCCATTTTGCTACTGGTCTCAAAACAGTTCCATAAATCTTTTACAAAACCAATCCAAACACTATTTATACTCTACCAAAAGACCATATAATGCCACACTAACTATTCCACACTCTCAAGAACATCAAACATTTCCAGAAAATGAACATTATGAATAACATTTGAAAGGAAGGAAAAATTTAGAGAAACAAAAATAGAAGCTTACAAGGAAAATGCAAATAGTGAAAAACACCAAAATCCCTTCCCCTTTCTTGTTAGAATTTCAACACAACAACACACAAAATAAACTCAACCCAATCAATAATCTTAGCCCTTAACACTTCATTTTTACCCAACCAAAGTCAACTCAATGCACTCTAAAATAAGTCTTGCAAAATTAATCAACCAACACCAAAATTCACCAACAAAAACCAAGCTCAAAGATCACAAAACCCCACTACAACATCATCATATCTTCATGCAAAAACCCTTTAAATTAACCAACTAATTCAGCCCCTATACTTTAGAAAATGATGTTTTAGAAGAGATTACAACAAGAGATTATGAACTAGACTTGATGACCTTTGATAATGGAAATTTCTACAAGTAAAATTTTGGTATGGAATGAGTGTTTGTGTGCCTATAGTGATCGGCAAATTTTGGAGAGCAAGAGAAGTTCTTGAGTTTTTTTTTTATTATTATGAGGCAACGGAGATGTTGGTGATTTTGTAAAGAAGAGACATGTTAATTTGTCTTAGCCAAGTGTCTTAACCTTTGACGATAACATGCCAACACAAGAAGTTGTTATTATGATATCAATAGTTATGATTTGGTAAGGCACGAAATTGAGATGAGTGGGAAATTTAATGGTTTACTTTGTATAATTTTTTTTGAATAAGTGGGTAGTTTTAGGACCAACGGGTATAGACGTAAAATATTGCAAGAGTTTAGGCGGAACCACGAAGTAAAAACGTATAAGACAAAAATAGTTTTACATCATACTTGTTATTTTTCTGAAATAATAAATTACGTAGGGCATGAAGACGGATATTAATTTTAAATACGGTTCAAGTTTAAATAAAAACAAAGAATTACTAATTGGCTAAATAATAAAAATATTTTTTTTTACACAAGGATAAAAATTAGAAATAGAATATGAATAATTAATTACCTGAATTTACGAAGTATTACATTATTCCTAACTCCATTGTTAATTAATTCTGAACTAAAATAAAGCTTTGCACACCCGAACCTATACCAAATAAAAACACACCCTAAATTCGACCCTAAATCCCAACCAAAAAATGAAGTGATCAAAATGAAATTAATTGCAACAGTTTGATTTTTGATTAATAGAATTAATTGCTATTATTTAATACAAAGTTAAAGACTAAACCATTATACATCTCAAAATCGTGCCATCACAAAAACAAGGTACTTTAAAAATAACGTGACATCAACCATACTGGTTGTATTTATTAGATGGTTTAGCAGGCCTAAGCCCGATTTGTGAGCTATGAGTCTATTATGGGTTAGAGTTTCTAGTAGGTTCGTTCATCTAATCATAAGGTTTATGTATATATTAGAGGTGAGCATGATTCGGTTTTTGGCTAAAACCGAAACAGAACCAAAAATATTCGGTTTTTAGTTTTTAGAAATCGTTCGGTTTCGGTTTATTCTATGTTCAGTTTTCCTGTTTTTAGTTTATTTTCGGTTTGGTTTTTCGATTTTCATTTCGTTTATCGCAATTTGGTTTTTCAATTATCAAATTGCAATATAGAATAACTTTGTCAAGTTTCAAGAAGAAAGAAACACAAAATAACGACAATAAAAATCTACTGGTCATAAAAAAAGTTATATAAGAGAACTGTTTATACGTCGTAAAATGGCACAACAATGACAATAAAAAAACTAACGACCTCAAAAATTCTAGATGATATTTGTTTATAAATGACACATTAAAGAAGCAATTGAAATAAGAGTTTTCTAGTTTTTATGTTATTTGTACGGTGCAGAGTTTTTTTCTGTTTGTTGTTTTTGCCTAAAACCAAACCGAACCATATCTTTAGTTTTGTATATATTACATATTCCGTACCATCGGTCTTCAATCGGTTTCGGTCTTTTGGTCTTCGGTTTATCGGTTTTTCTAGTTGAGGTTCGGTGTGCGGGTTTGTTAGAGTTTGTATTTTAGGGATATGTATAGGTTTTTAATTATGTAGTTGGATATGAGTGTGAGGGGCTGTGTGTGTGTGTGGGAGTGGGTGTGTGTGTGAGTGTTGGTGAGTGTGTGTGTGAGTATAGGGTGTGTGTGGTGTGGTGTGGGTGTGAGTGCAGTGTGTTTGTGTGTGGGTGTGTGTGTGTGTGGGTGTTGTGTGTGGGTGTTGGTGATGTGTGTGTGTCGATTCGTGTGTTTGGAGTGTGTGTGTGGTGGTGGGTGGGAGGTGAGGGTACGTGTGTGTGTGTGTGAGTGTCGTATGTGTATGTATGTTATGTGTATGATTGGGACGGTGTGTGTAGGTGTGTGTGTGTTGTGTGTTGTTAAGTGTCTTGTGTGTGAGTACATGTGTGAGAGAGTGGTATGTGAGTAGTGTTTGTGTTTGGTTTCGTGTTCTGTTCTGTTGTGGTAGAGTCGATTAGAGTGTGTGTGCTTTTAATGAGGTGTTATATATAGTCATGAACTCTATTAGAGTATATAGATAGATATATAGATACTTTACATATATTTATACATATACATATATATTGACCTATATATATAAAACCGGAAAAGATGGAAAACCAGATCCTCATACCAGAAAAACCGATAAACCGAAACCAAAAGACCAAACCCAATTGATAGACCGAAACCGATTGAAAGACCGATGGTTCGGTTTTTGTAATTATAAAAACTGAAGTTTATGGTTCGGTTTGGTTTTAGCAAAAACACCAAACTGAAAAAAATCGAACCGAAAAAATACATATAATCTTAAAAACTCTTATTTCAATTGCTTCTTTAATGTGTCATTTATAAACAAATATCATCTAGAATTTTTGAGGTCGTTAGTTTTTTTATTGTCATTGTTGTGCCATTTTACGACGTATAAACAGTTCTCTTATATAACTTTTTTTATGACCAACAGTTTTTTATTTTCGTTTTTTTGTGTTTCTTTCTTCTTTGAACTGCGAAATTATTAACAAGCCTAGCAAGACGCTAAAGCTCAAAAAGAAACAATTACAATAAAGCTGTCATAGGGCTTTTAAGCCATCTGTTAACATCAAGAATCTCATCAAAAAACAAATAAGACAACGGTTTCATAGAGGCCGACATATTATTTGTTTTTAACTTTAATTTTTTCAAGAAATTGAAGCATCCCTTCACATACCTCAAAATGGTTATAGTCGGGCACTTCTTCAAGGTCATTACTATATTTCGAGTGTCTAGCATCATAAAATAAAAAATGCATCTTTTAATTCATGGGCGACTTTTAACATCTCATACGTAGAATTCCACCTCGTCACACAATCACTAACAGGAGGAGAGATGTGAAGTTGCCCCTAATTTATGATAAGTATAATTTAGGTGTTGAAAAGTAGGCTACTAGGGTTTTTTATGGTAAGTATAATAAAGGATTAATTGCCCCTAATATAAGTATGAAAAAAATTACATAATTTTAGAATATATCACCCTAAAAGGAGGAGAGATGTGAAGTTGCCCCTAATTTATGATTAATTACCCCGAATTTAAGTATGGGAAAATTACATAATTTTAGAATAATTGGGTATCCGGTTCTGGAACTGAGAACCGGTGGAACCGAACCGAACCGACCCAAGAACCGAAAAATCTCAAACTCAAGAACCAGAACTAGAACCGACGATTCTGGTTCTGGTTCGGTTCTTATTGGTTTCGGTCTGGTTCTTGGTTTCGATCCGGTTCTTTGGTTCTTTTGCTCATATTCTTCTTATTCTTCTCATTATACTTTTAATTCTCACCAGATCCCTACTATATATATATATATATATTAAAACAAGATTTATCCATATGTCATTTCGCTAATGTGTCATGATGTTATTGGCCTCTTTTTAAGAAGATGATGTCATACAATATTAATATTTAAAAAATATTTACTTACTCTCTAAATTAAATAATAAAGAACACCCAATAAACTTGGGTGATAAAAGCAAGGGCCTTACGAGTACAAAAAGAAACTACAAGGACAAAAAAGAAACCATACGTCAGTTGATTGTATATCTATACTCCATATAAAGGAAATTTAAGATTCTCTTGAAAGTTGAAAAATTGCTATTTTAGAAAATGTTAAAAATTAATTGCATGGAATCTTGAAAACACACATAGCATCATCTTTTAAAAACCATAGCATTAGCTATTAAAAACCTATAGCCTCATTCAATAAAAAACGTATAGCCTCATTTAAAAGCGAATTTTTTAAAAACGTAAATCTATGGTGGTTAATGATTATGATCAATGCTAAGTTTTGTAACCATCGACATTTAATGGTGTGTAAATGCCTTTAGAGTTACAACTCTTATTATCAATGTTATTTATGATGAAGTTACAACACTTATGATCAATGATTTTTATGATGGAGTTACAAAATAACACATATATATAGGCATACATACACACTTGATTCACATGTATATGCACACACGATCCACATAAAATTCGGATTTGATTAACTTCTATTTGTGCATCTACACACACGATTAACATGAAATCATATATATCATCAATTTCTCATTATGTATTCGCCTCTAATATTGTTTTTATTATGATTTGTAATCACATGTATAACTTGCTGCAGAAGGTAGATTGTGCATAATAGCTTCATGTCGGTTTCGGTTTTCAATAGTTAAGGAATAGTCCAAAGTAAATCTTGAACTATAACATGTATAGTATCTTTGAAAGATTCGAGCAAAAAAAAAGGTAATCAAACATTCGTGTTATTGATTCCAATTACACATGTTTATGTTTTTATGTTTTATTCAATGTATTAACTTTTGACCTTTTTTCCAGCGACTGTTCTCTCTTTGCGGAATAAGGGAACTCGATTGTACGATCCGCTTTAAAAAGCACATATTTTGTAAAAAGCTTAAAGAAATTGGAAATGAGTTTAGAGCTATAATTAAGGGTACAATCATTAAGAGTTACAACATTGATGCTTGCAATTAACCGTCGTCGGAACAATATTGACACATGCTCTTTGTTTGGCACGTGAATACGAGATATGCCCATGGTGTTCTTTTTTTCCTTTTTTTTGTAAATTAGTTATTTTTTGTATAAATGGTGGTTAATGGTTATGATCAATGCTAAGTTTTGTAACCATCGACATTTAATTGTGTGTAAATGCCTTTATAGTTTCAGTTATATAAAAATCAAAAGTCTCTTATGATCAATGCTATTTATGGTGGAGTTATAACTCTTATGATTAATGTTATTTATGATGAAGTTACAACTCTTATAATCAATGCTATTTATGATGGAGTTTCAACTCTTATGATCAATGCTATTTATGATAGAGCTACAATGCTATATATTTGAGTTAAAATGATAAAGTGCTAAATTTTCGAGACCGGGATTGATCCTTATAGAACAAGATTCGTGCATCGAACCAACCCCGACTACATTATAAAGAGTTTAGCACTCTTTCTTTGAAAATGTAGGAATGTTGAATGTTGAATAATAAATTGGTCATCAATACCATTATGACATTGTAACAACCATTTAATTAATCATTGTAACGGCCTCAAATAATTATTAAAATCTGTAACCATTAAAAATCATTACTATCGATAATGATTATTAAAAATGTGTAACCGCATCCACCATATATATATCCACACAAACCATTTCATATCTCCCACACACATGTTATTTTACAGCAAAAGATAATCTCTCAACCTCGTTAATTATTTGCCGCTAGGAATTACCGGTGCTTTGCACGGGTACTCGTCTAGTATAAACATAAACATAAATTATCTCCTTAACCTCGTGAAACTTTCAATCGATCTTTCAAGCCTTGCGTTAAAGAAAACTCACAACCGCTATTGAAAATATGCGTCCTCATCCTCGTTCAACAACAATGGCAAAAAAGCCTACAACACATAAATTAATAAAGGAGCCAACAACAACAGAAGAAGTAATAAAGAAATTTGGAAGAAGTATGTTAAGTATAGATATCGCATTGCAATTAAATGCATCACTGCAAAACAGCTTCCGTCCTTACTTAAAGGATGAACTTTGCGTCTGTAAACGTCTAGACGAAGGCCGTCTCAAAAAGTACGGCGACTATTTGTGCTGTAATATCTTGCGCATATGCGAGATATTAAGATCACAAGATCCAAATCGTTTTAGGCATATATCACCAAAAACTATTGCAAAGGAAATCAAAGGGATAACTTTTTAAAATCATCATATGATAAGAGGACTCAACCTAGTGATATTGGTTTTCGCCTAGCATCAAGATAAACGGGGAGTGATGTGTGAGAGGATCCAAAGAATCTAAAAAGATGTTGAATTATGGAATTGTCGCATGGGCACCAATGGTAAGTGCGAAAAGGGCAATAGTGGACTTCCCAGCGCAGGATATAGATGTGGATGGTGTTCGATCCTGTTATATCAGAGACGCATTTGTTCGTATGCTAGAGTATTCCGGAGTTGAAGTGAGCGGCAAAATCTGTAATGATCAGTCTCTACTTAAGGTAAAAAAATACTTTCCTGAAGAACAAGGGACCATTAGAAAAAAAGAAGAGTTGCTTTTTGTTATCAAGGAAAAAGCATCGCGTAATGCACACGCTAACTACGTTCATGAAGATCTCGCATCTTTATGGTGTGGAATTTACGAGCAAAAAGCAGACTGGATTGTATATGTGGCTCCGGTACGGCAGCGTGATTACATTAGAAAGTGCTTCACTGCTGCTAAAGGTTATTATGAAGTTGAAGATTTTGCGGCTGATAGAGATTTTAAAAAACACCCTACCATGAGTTATCTTGGATATGGAACCTCTGGCGATGAACAAGCAAAGTTGTTTAGATTGTGGGGCGCATTTCAAAGTTATTATAAAGAAGCGTGTGATTCTTACGTGGGAGAAGGCATGATGATGGCTTCTGGGTATAGTCGTGAACAAGTGTTTGAATGTCTTATCAAGTATGCTTACTTGAAAACGCATAAATATTCTGAGTGTGCACTTGATGTTCAAGGTCTTAGAGAAGAGATGTGTTTTACTCAAGGACATAACTTTCTGCATCTACTAGATACACGGAAAAAAATTTGTTCAGTTATCAAGGATTCAAGCAGTAGAGACTTGTTTAAGTTAAACAAGGCGTTCGTCGGCAAGGAACGTGAGTTTGGATTACATTTACTACAATTTACAGAGGTTATGGAAGAAGCTTGTTTAACTTTGATGCCTCATTTACTGTGTGAATACCTTTTTAGTTTGTCTGAGAACTTTACCAGTTACATCGTCGAGGCTCAACCTAGTGAGACCCGAGTTTTGTTGTGTAAGGCGGCTGAAGTGGTGATGGAAAAAGGATTTGATCTTTTGGGGATCACTCCAAAATTCTCAAAAGGCTTGACATCATACTTGAGACCGCAAACTGGTAAATCTATGGCCATTCGGGATCATTACATTTCTTACCCAGTTTCTAGGCAAAATCCAACTTCCAGGTTTGAGCTCTTTTCCATGTTCATCAGTGTCGCCCGGAACGGTTTTGAGATGGGTGAACTATTCGGGTCCATCACAGTATCTGATACGTGTGGATTACTATCACATGGGTGGTGCAAGGTGGACGCGAAGGGTTGCGGCCATGTCGCTCATTTTATCCATGACTTTGATAATTCCGTCGGAATCCGTGACACTTGCTTTTTACCGTTTGGCAACCCGGGTTCTCGACATTCTGTTGCGTGTTCTGATTCTATCAAGATGGGTGTGCATCTCTCTGTCACTACAAAGAAAAAAGATGCCTGCTATCAACTTTGCTCATGTGATCATGATATAGAGCTAGGAGATTTTTTGGATGGTAAAGAAAGTGTAAAGCGAAATACCTTCAGCACTCGAGGCATTAATGGGTGTGTAAGCATCTTTTATATTCTCATAAAAGATGCTGTAGACACCTCTTGGAGTTTATGGTATGAGCCTGAGCCAACTATGGTTGTTCCAAAATTACATGGACACATAGTTGCGTATTATGGCGATGATACCGATATGTCATATGAGGCTGTAATGTTTCACATTCATAAGTGCAAGTTAGAGAAGGGCTATCAAAAATTGAGGAGATCCACAGTAGCGGTACCTGCCAATGAAACCTTCAAGATCAGAGCTTTCCTTCAAGATGATGATTCCAGAGAAGTTATTGTGGATGAAACGAGCAAATACGTGGCGATACCTAAAGCTGGTAGCATCGAGATGCTCATAAAGGGAAAAAATTGCTATTTCAAACTTTTAGTGGATCTTACAGTGGACGGCAAAAATTGCAGCTAAGGTAAGATGAAAGTTGATACCGCATTCTGCATTTTTTTTAAAGTAGCGCTGCTTGAACACTCAAACCTGTTTGCACTATTATTTTGCAAGTTTTCGAAGTAGGATTTTAGACTTTTAGCTCACTTGTTCATACATATAGTTTTGATGGTACCATATTGATGCAATATTTAAAATACAGCTACTACTGGTTGCATTTTTAAATGTGAATTGAATATCTGATGTTATCTTGTATGTGATGGTTTGTCTAAAATCGAGTAGCATATCTATTATGAGATACATATGTTTTGGTTATTTGGTAGTATTATGTACATAAGCAATAGCACTTTTGTGTTGGAACATCTTTTATATGTTCGTTAGTGCATTTCTAGAGCACAATTGTATCATTTGGTTACTAGATGGAGATCATAACTTTGTATTGACGTGCTTTACATATATGAGTTCTAACTTGTGAAGTTGGCTTTAGGTTTCAAAGAAAGCCATTCTAGTTGCCGAAATTCTAAAAAAAATGATCACTCTATTTGTATACTTGAACATTTTTACCTTTTCTTTTTAATAAAAAAACTCGAGTCAAATGTTGAGAGCCTTTATGAGTGAGTTCTACTTTCTCACAAACCTGCTGAACACAAGACTAGTTGTGTGCATTATTTCTTCTTATCTGTGAGGCGTGAGGCGTAAGTTGTCGAGTTATCCATGCTTGATTCTGAACGAGTCTATATTCTTCCTAAAATGCAATTTCTAAATACACAGCTACTAGTTGCAGTCCCATAATGTGAATTGTGGTTTGAGGGAATGATCTTTTGTAACATTCATGATCGGTGGCTGATAATCATAACACACAACTTAAAACCGTATTGCACCGTGGAGGGTGATAAGTGAAGCGAATGCTTGCTTTCATACCCTGAGATTGATCTTTTACTTGAGGCTAAGGACTTGTTATATCCAATAGTTCTAACGGAAGTAAGTTCAGCCAATGGGTTCAAGAGATATTTGGGCCACTACTACACAAACTGGTTCTTCCCATAGTAGAATCAGCGGGAAATCCCGTGGATAAGGGCCCTTTTCCACGGATTTCCCACGGAATTATTCCGTTTGTAAAAACCTTGTGGCTAAATATTTTCTCACGAAGCGTTGACTATGTCCCACAATTTCTAGCAATCATATTTCCACAGATATCGATCTTTTTTTTCTCACAGTTTTCCCACAATCATTTCCCACATAATTCCCAAAAACATTTTCCGACTGATTTGCTACAAATATTTGATTTTTTTGCCACAAATTTCCCACAATCACTATTAGAAAAAGTGCCAATAGCAACGGCCAGATTTCGTTGCTAATTGGCCCAGATTCGTTGCAAAACAGCGTTAGCGATGAAATTAGCAACAACTCGACGTCGTTGCTTAATCACCCGTTGCTAACCTTGATATCGTTGCTAATTTGTCAAAGTCGTTGCTATTTAACAACGAAGTGCTAGGTCTGGTCGTTGCTAAATTATTTATTCTACAAAAATGTGCTATACCTGTATTATATTATTTATTCTACAGGCTCATTAAACCAAAAAGAGCCATTCCCATATATGAATACACGTAGAGTTTATCAATTAATCGTTTACAATAACAATAACCCATCAAGGGAGCTAGAGTTATAAGTACAAAATATAGCTATCGAAAAGTTAGTGTAACTACACAAAATACTAATGGCTTTTACTCATAAGCCTCGGGGTCCAAAGGTAGATCAAAAGCTGTATCGACAACATTAGCAATTAGGAGCAGGCGCAACCTTTTATGATCTCGTGTCACACCAATCACCAACCACCTTCATTTCTATTTTTCTTGAACAACCTCTCAAACAACTCAAGTTTATCTTTGTCCTACAAAAATAACCAAAAAGTTACAACCATAATACACACTTGAGTAGGAAAAGATATCGTGGGTCAGAGACAACAAATAAGAGCAAGTTCTATAATAAAAACTGAATGATTAACAAGAACATACTCGTATAAAAAAATGAACAAATAAGAAGAAAATTGAACAATTGAACATCTTCTAAAGCGTCATAAACTGAAAAAGGTAACTTAACATAAAGTAAAAACAGAAAGCATACCAATAAGCGTCGGTGAACTTCAAACTTGGAAGACTGTGTTAGTTGTATTGGCGAGGAAGGCTTCAAAAACTTTAAAATGCTAACGATACTCGTAGGCTTCCCTCTAATTACTTAGTAACAATTACTTCCTCCAATCTGTCGTGTATACACAAAATTTTGAGACCAGTTCTAATGAAATTTGCAATCGAAAGTAATGAAATCCACAAATGACAAAATCAGAATAACTTACCAGCATTCTAAATATAGATTATATTTTATTTATAAGGAATCTTAGGAACATCTTTGTTCAAGTGTTCTCCTTTCTCTTCTTTATAAGGATGTGTCATCATCTACATAAAAAAGTAATATGCATCTAATGTTAGCACAATACTCAATAAACTTAACATAAACCATGAAAAGATGATAGATGAATCAAAATTTATCTGGTCTTATTCTTAAAACGCATGGTTGGAAGAAAAAAAACATTTGGAAGGAATATACCTGTACTAAAATCTGCCTCAAAAGTCCTAGCAGTCAGAACATGTGGATCGTATTTAAATTGAGTTGGCGACAGTGGCCCAGGTGCCGGTGATTGAGAAATGAGGAGCCTAAAGCGGAGAAGGTGCGGAAGGTGCGGTTGCTGGTATTGATGAATAAGGTGTCAGTCTTTGTGATACTTTTTCCTTTACTTGCTCCATGAATTCCCATACCAGCTCTCTGTCACGTGAAACCAGAGGCGGAGGGAGGGGGGTGACTAGCCGGTGCTGGGCCCCCTCCATTAAGACCACTTTGTCTAACATCACATAAGCCCATGACCTGTAATTTCAATGATATGTCTAATGGGCCACCCCTAATCTGTTGTGTTAAGGAAGAAAAAAGAAACAATTGACGTAAATCTTTTGATCTCAAAACCAAAATCTCAAACAAGTTCCGGTAGTATGCTATATTTGTATGCATATTTTACAATAGGTCCTTAGACTTTTTGTTTTTCTTCACCTTTCATCTTTAGTGTTGCATGCCTAGTTCTTCTTTTGGATTGGAAATAATCATAAATATGCATGTTTAATATTTATGTCTCGTATTTCAGAATTTGTGTGATTTAAGTATTCATTTTATGCAGTTTGGAAATTTAACACTTAAATTTTTGTTTGTAATGCTCTAGTTTATATCAAACAGTAATTATAAGTTTGGTCATTTTCTACTTCTGGAGTTGTGGCAAATTCAAGTAACATGTAACCAGGGCCGTTTCGTGGATTTCAGTGACCACGTGTCATTACCTCAAAAAGGCCCTTAAGCACACACATAATACTCATGTATGACTTATACCATTGCTATTTTACATTGATGTCAGACTCGGCCCCCCTTAACCAAAAATCCTGGCTTCGACCCTGCGTGAAACACAAGAATTTATAAAGCACAAGTAAAATTTGAAAATTACAATGGTAAAAATACTCAACTCCAAACAATTGACAAACTAATACACATTAATACATGACTAATGAGCATACACAACTAATACAATGATGGATCAATAAACTGATGCGGTTTAAGAAAATGGAAAGGTACAATAAATTTCTTTCAATTTTATTTAGTTGCAATAAACTTGTTGATTAGAAGAAGTGTTTAATTTTTAGTTATAAATTTAGGGAAAATGAAAAGTCTCTAGGTTTCCTATATATATTTGGTATTTTCTTTGTAATAGTTTAATATATCTTTGAGTTTGATAATAAAAAGTTTTTACTTTATTCTTGGCGGTTTTTTTTCTAAGATTCTCTTATTAATCGGTATTCGTATGAATCAACGATTGTTGAAGTTTGCCTGATTATCGGTATTCTTTGAATCAACGATAGTTGGAAGATTGTTTCTGGTATCGTTGGAGATATCAACAGATCATTTTGTATTTATCTTGTTTTTTTCACAACATACATCAGTTGGTAATCAGAGCCGAAGGGTCTGTTATAATGCCTTCCAAGGAGAACCAGGATATTATTGATGTCTATGAGCGTTATTATTCACGTGAAACCAGAGGCGGAGGGAGGGGGTGACTAGCCGGTGTTGGGCCCCCTTCATTAAGCCCACTTTGTCTAACATCACATAAGCCTATCACCTGTAATTTCAATGATACGTATAATGGGTCACCCCTAATCTGTTGTGTTAAGGA
Organism: Tanacetum coccineum; assembly: GCA_026074375.1. Classification (NCBI taxonomy): domain Eukaryota; kingdom Viridiplantae; phylum Streptophyta; class Magnoliopsida; order Asterales; family Asteraceae; genus Tanacetum; species Tanacetum coccineum. Next base: position 7,889 of record BQNB010038359.1, on the reverse strand, counting down.
AGAAAAAAGAAACAATTGACGTAAATCTTTTGATCTAAAAACCCAAATCTCAAACAAGTTCCGGTAGTATGCTATATTTGTATGCATATTTTACAATAGATCCTTAGACTTTTTGTTTTTCTTCATCTTTCATCTTTAGTGTTGCATGCCTAGTTCTTCTTTTGGATTGAATATGATCATAAATATGCATGTTTAATATTTATGTCTCGTATTTCAGAATTTGTGTGATTTAAGTATTCATTTTACGCAGTTTGGAAATTTAACACTTATATTTTTGTTTGTAATGCTCAAGTTTATATCAAACAGTAAGTATAAGTTTGGTCATTTTCTACTTTTGGAGTTGTGGCAAATTCATGTAACATGTAACGAGGGCCGTTTCGTGGATTTTAGTGGCCCCGTGTCATTACCACAAAAAGGCCCTTAAGCACACACAGAATACCCATGTATGAGTAGTGCATGAACTAATTAAACCCGTGTCTCATATCGTGTATATATATAATAGAAGTTCATGAAATTTGGTGGCCCTCGTGAAGCGGTGGCCTGTGCAATCGCACCTCTTGCACTCCCCTAAAGATGACCCTGCATGTAACACTATTTTCGTTATAATTTTTTTTTGTAGCTTGCATTCAACACAAAAAAAAATTTGAACTCAAATACCGTATAATTTTTAAATCGTTTTCAACTTATGTTGTTCGACTTATACCATTGCTATTGTACAGTGATGTCGGACTCGGCCCCCCTTAACCGCCCCTGCGTGAAACATAAGAATTTATAAAGCACAAGTAAAATTTGAAAATGACAATGGTAAAATTACTCAACTCCAAACAATTGACAAACTAATACACATTAATACATGACTAATGAGCATACACAACTAATACAATGATGGATCAATAAACCCATAGGAGCCTGGACATACTAACAACAAACACATCTAATATACCAACTAGAAAGATAAAAGCTCATGTTAAGAGCCCTTTAAAAGGGCACACATGCACAACATTAAACATACAAACAACACACTTTGGCTAGACTTATAACAGAACTAGTGCAATAAAACCAGAGACAAGCCCTTTAAGTCAAAGAAGCTATCTTGTACATATTTACAAGAGAACTATAGTAAACAACAGCAAGAACTATACTAATACACATATTCGAGGAAGAATAAAACTTATAAATCCTCTTTTTAAGACCAAGAAACAAAAAACATCTTAAACTTGTTCTTTGAGAAAGAAAACACTTTTTATTACGTAGAACAAAAAATACATAGCAACAGAATCAAACAATAAGTGAAAGTGAACACAATTGAACAATGAAACACAATGATCTACAGCAAAGTGGCTAATGAGACACAACCAACAACCATACAATATATCATAAGCAAAAAACCCACTTGAAGATAATTTGGTCGCAAAAAGGTAATTTGGTCGAGGTTAGTATTTTAATTGGCAAAAAATATCAAGAAGGGTATTTGAAAACTAAACCCATGGATGATAAGTTGGGTTTTAAAACGATCAAAGCTCGAGGTCGAGTCATTATAAAGAAAGGAAATTTGATGCAAGGGATACAAATTTGGATGCTACGAGTACAAGGAACGAGTGAGGCAAACTCGAGGACGAGTTTTTTTTAAGTGGGGGGGAATGATGTGGTTTAGGAAAATGAAAAGTCACAATAAATTTCTTTATTAATGCAATAATAACTGTGATTAGGAAGTAAATAATTTCTAATCAGTTATAAAATTTAGTTTAGGGAAAACGAAAAGTCCCTCTAGTTTCCTATAACTATTAAACTTTTCTTTGTATATATAATCTTGAGTTTGATAATAAAAAGCTTTTGCTTATTTCTTTGTTGGCGGTTTTGCTAAGAGTTCTCTTAATAATCGTTATTCGTTTAATCAACGGTTTGTTGGAGTTTGCCTGATTAATCGTATTATTGACCGATTGAATCAACATAGTTGGAAATTGTTTCTATTTCACTGGTATTCGTTGGAAACAACAGATCAATTAGTTATCTACCGTTTAAAACTCACTACATCAGAAGTAAACAAGTGCCGAAGTTCGAATTAAAATGCCTCCAAGGAGAACCAGGATATTAATAAAAGATGTCTATGAGCGTATTAAGCAAGAATGGACAGCATTAGATCAATTTTGTTGTTCAATCTTTCAATCGAATGAAAGATATGATGAATCTAGAGAAGATGTGGGGATCGTAACGGTCGAGAAAGCGAAGACGAATAGTTAGTAAAACCGTTTTTGAGGGTGATAGTATATCTTCCTCAAGAATTTGGATATCATGGTGTGCAGGTGACGATTATGAAGGAGCCCCAGTATTTGATGATGGTTATGAAGAAGCTCCAATATTTGATGATGATCAATTTGAAGAAGAATCGATGCCGGTTTATGATACCGATATTGAAGATGTCATTAGTGAGGAAGAAGAAAACATGGAAGTATATTGAAGTTGTTTGCTAATGATCTTGCTCAATCAATGATACAAAAAACTTTAAGTGTTGATTTTCAAAACACAAAAATTCATACCCTCTTGAGTTAATTTAGTGTCTAAAACAGTTAATTTGTCGAGGTTAGTATTTAATTGGCGAAAAAAATATCAAGAAGGGTATTTGAAAAACTAAACCCAATGTATGATAAGTTTGGGTTTTAAAATGATCAAAAGCTCGAGTATCGAGTCATTATAAAGAAAGGAAATTTGATGCAAGGGATACAAATTTGGATGCTACGAGTACAAGGAACGAGTGAGGCAAACTCGAGGACGAGTTTTTTTTAAGTGGGGGGGAATGATGTGGTTTAGGAAAATGAAAAGTCACAATAAATTTCTTATTAATCAATTATAAATTGTGATTAGGAAAGTATTTAATTTCTAATCAGTTATAAATTTAGGGAAAACGAAAAGTCTCTAGTTTTCCTATAAATATTAAGACTTTTCTTTGTATAGATATCTTTGAGTTTGATAATAAAAAGCTTTTGCTTTATTCTTGGCGGTTTTTGCTAAGATTCTCTTAATAATCGGTATTCGTTTGAATCAACGGTTGTTGGAGTTTGCCTGATTATCGGTATTCGTTTGAATCAACGATAGTTGGAAGATTGTTTCTGGTATTCGTTGGAATCAACAGATTCAATTAGTTATCCCGTTTAACTCACTACATCAGTTGGTATCAAGAGCCGAAGTTCCTGATTAAAATGCCTCCAAGGAGAACCAGGAATATTAATGATGTCTATGAGCGTATTATGGCAAGAATGGACGAGCGATTAGATCAGTTTGTTGATCAATTTTCTAATCGAATGAATGATATGATGAATCCTAATAAAGATGTGGTGATCGTAACGGTCGTAAATAAGCAAGCGAAGAGATATGGAAATCCTTTTTTTGAGGGTGATTGTTCATCTTCTAATGAAATGGGAGATCCCCATGGTGTGGCCAGTGATGATATGAAGGGAGTCCCCATTATTTTGATGATGGTTAGAAGAAGCTCCCAATAAATGATGATGATCACTTTGTAGACGAATCGATGCCGGTTATGTACCGATATTGAAGATGTCAATAGTGATGAAGAAGTAACACATGTGAAGATATTGTAGTGGGCTAATGAACCTTTGGCTCTACAATATGAATACACAACTAACTGTTATAATTGTTTATTTCGCAAAAAACAGTAACTTTCAAACCCTCTTGAGTTAATTTGGTCGCAAAAAAGGTAATTAGGTCAGGTTAGTATATTTAATTGGCAAAAAATCATCAAGCAGGGTATTGAAACACTAAACCCCTGGATGATAAGTTGGGTTTTAAAACGATCAAAGCTCGAGGTCGAGTCATTATAAAGAAAGGAAATTTGATGCAAGGGATACAAATTTGGATGCTACGAGTACAAGGAACGAGTGAGGCAAACTCGAGGACGAGTTTTTTTTAAGTGGGGGGGAATGATGTGGTTTAGGAAAATGAAAAGTCACAATAAATTTCTTATTAATCAATTATAAAATTTTGATAAGGAAGTATTTAATTTCTATTCGTTAATAAAAATTAGGGAAAACGAAAGTCACTAGTATATATTTGGTATTTTCTTTGTAATAATATATCTTTGAGTTTGATAATAAAAAGCTTTTGCTTTATTCTTGGCGGTTTTTGCTAAGATTCTCTTAATAATCGGTATTCGTTTGAATCAACGGTTGTTGGAGTTTGCCTGATTATCGGTATTCTTTTGAATCAACGATAGTTGGAAGATTGTTTCTGGTATTCGTGTGAATCAACAGATCCAATTTGTGTTATCTCGTTTTTTTCACTACATCAGTTGGTATCAAGAGCCGAAGTTCCTGATTAAAATGCCTCCAAGGAGAACCAGGAATATTAATGATGTCTATGAGCGTATTATGGCAAGAATGGACGAGCGATTAGATCAGTTTGTTGATCAATTTTCTAATCGAATGAATGATATGATGAATCTAAGAAGATGTGGGGATCGTAACGGTCGGAGAAGCGAAGACGAAGAGTTAGGAAATCCGTTCTTTGAGGGTGATTGTTCATCTTCTAATGAATGGGGAGATCATGGTGTGGCAGGTGACGATTATGAAGGAGCCCCAGTATTTGATGATGGTTATGAAGAAGCTCCAATATTTGATGATGATCAATTTGAAGAAGAATCGATGCCGGTTTATGATACCGATATTGAAGATGTCATTGGTGAGGAAGAAGAAAACATGGAAGATATTGTAGTTGTGGCTAATGATCTTTGCTCTTCAATGATACAAACTACTTTAAGTGTTGATTTTTCAAAAAACATAAATTCAAACCCTCATGAGTTAATTTGGTCGCAAAAAGGTAATTTGGTCGAGGTTAGTATTTTAATTGGCAAAAAATATCAAGAAGGGTATTTGAAAGCTAAACCCATGGATGATAAGTTGGGTTTTAAAACGATCAAAGTTCGAGGTCGAGTCATTATAAAGAAAGGGAATTTGATGCAAGGGATACAAATTTGGATGCTACGAGTACAAGGGACGAGTGAGGCAAACTCGAGGACGAGTTTTTTTTAAGTGGGGGAGAATGATGCGGTTTAAGAAAATGGAAGGTCACAATAAATTTCTTTAATTTTATTTAAGTTAGACAATAAATTGTGATTAGGAAAGTATTTAATTTTTAGTTATAAATTTAGGGAAAATGAAAAGTCTCTAGGTTTCCTATATATATTTGGTATTTTCTTTGTAATAGTTTAATATATCTTTGAGTTTTGATAATAAAAGCTTTTGCTTTGTTCTTGGCGGTTTGCTAAGATTCTCTTAATAATCGGTATTCGTTTGAATCAACGGTTGTTGGAGTTCCCTGATTATCGGTATTCTTTTGAATCAACGATAGTTGGAAGATTGTTTCTGGTATTCGTGTGAATCAACAGATCCAATTAGTTATCTCTTTATTTTTCACTACATCAGTTGGTATCAAGAGCCGAAGTTCCTGATTAAAATGCCTCCAAGGAGAACCAGGAATATTAATGATGTCTATGAGCGTATTATGGCAAGAATGGACGAGCGATTAGATCAGTTTGTTGATCAATTTTCTAATCGAATGAATGATATGATGAATCTAAGAAGATGTGGGGATCGTAACGGTCGGAGAAGCGAAGACGAAGAGTTAGGAAATCCGTTTTTTGAGGGTGATTGTTCATCTTCTAATGAATTGGGAGATCATGGTGTGGCAGGTGACGATTATGAAAGAGCCTCAGTATTTGATGATGGTTATGAAGAAGCTCCAATATTTGATGATGATCAATTTGAAGAAGAATCGATGCCGGTTTATGATACCGATATTGAAGATGTCATTGGTGAGGAAGAAGAAAACATGGAAGATATTGTAGTTGTGGCTAATGATCTTTGCTCTTCAATGATACAAACTACTTTAAGTGTTGATTTTTCAAAAAACATAAATTCAAACCCTCATGAGTTAATTTGGTCGCAAAAAGGTAATTTGGTCGAGGTTAGTATTTTAATTGGCAAAAAATATCAAGAAGGGTATTTGAAAGCTAAACCCATGGATGATAAGTTGGGTTTTAAAACGATCAAAGTTCGAGGTCGAGTCATTATAAAAAAAGGGAATTTGATGCAAGGGATACAAATTTGGATGCTACGAGTACAAGGGACGAGTGAGGCAAACTCGAGGACGAGTTTTTTTTAAGTGGGGGAGAATGATGCGGTTTAAGAAAATGGAAGGTCACAATAAATTTCTTTAATTTTATTTAAGTTAGACAATAAATTGTGATTAGGAAAGTATTTAATTTTTAGTTATAAATTTAGGGAAAATGAAAAGTCTCTAGGTTTCCTATATATATTTGGTATTTTCTTTGTAATAGTTTAATATATCTTTGAGTTTTAATAATAAAAGCTTTGCTTTGTTCTTGGCGGTTTGCTAAGATTCTCTTAATAATCGGTATTCGTTTGAATCAACGATTGTTGGAGTTTGCCTGATTATCGGTATTCTTTTGAATCAACGATAGTTGGAAGATCGTTTCTGGTATTCGTTGGAATCAATAGATTCAATTTGTGTGTTATTTTATTTACACTACATAAGTTGGTATCAAGAGCCAAAGTTCCTGATTAAGATGTTTCCAAGGAGAAGTGAAGGCGAAGAGTTAGAATATCAGTTCTTTGAGGGTGATGGTTCATCTTCTGATGAATGGAGAGATTATGGTATGGGTGGTGACGATTATGAAGGGCCTCCAATATTTGATGATGATCAATATGAAGAAGAATCGATGCCAGTTTATGATACCGATATCGAAGATGTCATTGAGGAAAAAGAAGGATTTATCGAGAAATGAGGATTTGGTGGGAAAGAAGACAACATCGAAGACGTCGTCGTTGTGGCTAATGATATTTGTTCTTCAATGATCCAAACTACTTTAAATGTTGATTTTGAGGAATACATCAATACAAAATCGCATGAGTTGGTGTCGTTTGCAAAAAAATATTATTATCAAGGTTAGCCAAAGTTCGTTCAAATTTCTGATTCGTAAAAAATATTAGTATTTGAAAGTTACAACCATTGTCGATAAGTTCGGTTTTAAGACGATCAAGGTTCGAGGTCGAGTCATTATAAAGAAAGAGAATTTAATGCAAGGGATACAAATTTGGATGCTACGAGTACAAGGGACGAGTGAGGCAAACTCGAGGATGAGTTTTTTTTAAGTGGGGGAGAATGATGCGGTTTAGGAAAATAGAAAGTCACAATAAATTTCTTGTTTGACAATAAATTGTGATTAGTAAAGTATTTATTTTTTAATTAGTTATAAATTTAGGGAAAATGAAAAGTCTCTAGGTTTCTTATATACATATTTGGTATTTTCTTTGTAATAGTTTAATATATCTTTGAGTTTTAATAATAAAAGCTTTGCTTTGTTCTTGGCGGTTTGCTAAGATTCTCTTAATAATCGGTATTCGTTTGAATCAACGATTGTTGGAGTTTGCCTGATTATCGGTATTCTTTTGAATCAACGATAGTTGGAAGATTGCTTCTGGTATTCGTTGGAATCAACAAATTCAATTTGTGTGTTATTTTATTTTCACTACATCATAAACCTTTACTTGTTATGTTTATTAATTCTCTTGCACAATCATCACAAAGTACAAGACTAAATCATTTGTCGATTAATGAATTAAAATCAATCACTATTAAGAATCCTTTCGACCTATAGACTCAACAATGATCAATCAAAACAATAAACAACAACAAGGTCCAATTTAACCAAATATGATGTTATCATCATAATCCAAATAAACACTAGTAAAATCTAAACATCCCTTTATCATAAGTTTTCATATGAACCACACAAGTATTAAGACATCCTTCACAAGATCAAACACACAAAACACACGAATCACCAAAAACAAGAA
>BQNB010038358.1:0-46309 GCA_026074375.1 Tanacetum coccineum | reverse complement strand
TTGATCCGGAGTATTTTGCAGTTGTGAAGTGAAAGTTGAAGATGCGGAAAGAGCCATTTTCGACATTCCTAAAGTGCAGGTATGAAAAACAAGGATGTATGAGTCTTTTTAACCAGGCTTTATGCCCTTTTTTGTAGTAGTGCAACAACTTTGTTTCATTGTAATTTTTTAAAATTATTATGTGTTGTTATTTACATCTACTTAGTATCATTTATATTATTATGACACGATATTGACCAGACCAAAACACACCAACGTAAACCTAACAGAACCGTTTAATATTGAACAGACCAAAATACACCCAACCGGAACTAGCTAAATCGTTTTGCTCCATTCATGGCCAACTGGACTTGACACTCGCAGTTATTAAGCCAAACTCACACACACTCTTTTTAAAAAAATATTGTATTGCAAATCCAAAACACAAAAAAATTGAAACTTTAATGACACGATATTAAGCAGATCAAAACAGACCTAACAAAACACTTTAATATTGAACGGACAGAAATACACCCACCCGGAAATAACTGAACAATTTAGATCCGTTCAGCCCAATTGGACTCGACACTCGCAGTTATTAAGCCAAACTCACACACACCTCTTATCTAAACAAATTTCCGAAGCGAACCCGCCCGTCGGGCGGGTTATGTAACTAGTATATATATATATATATATATATATATATATATATATATATATATATATATATATATATATATATATATATATATATATAGTGTAAGGTTCTTTTCAGAACTAAATGAATGTACAGAACCGCGAGAACCAATCTCAACCATTAAATATTTAATCAATGGCTATAAATAGATGTGGCAGTTTCGTAATTAAGTGAAAAAGCATGTATTTTTAATTAAATGGTTAAAGGGCATTATTGACATTTGATATTCCATTTTTGTAAAAACCGCTCCTGAATAAAAAACAACCCTTGCCGTCACTTTACCTTCACTTTCCTTTTTTTCTCTTTATCTCTCTCTACCAATTTATATGACATACTTTTAAACCACCATAACCACCCACTAAACCACCATAACCACCCACGAACCATCATAACCTTAACCCAAAAGCCCTTCACTCTCCGGTAAAAAATATAAGTGACACAAAAATCGATTCAAAGAAAGAATTTTTTGATATTTACAGTGACGGGATGTGATCGTGGTTTCGGTTTGGTGGTGTCGGCTTTCATGGTGGATCCGGTTGGGGATTTTGGGTTCCTCCTCGAAAGCAACAATAAAAATTTAAATGAAGAATACATATGTTTCAAGATAAGCCATTTGTAAATTAATTCGATAATGTAAAGCGCTAATTAGACATCATTTTAATTAGATTGGTAGGATGGAAAAGATATGATCTTATTGAGCCACAGAGCAACAACCTGGATCACCCACAACGCCCCTCCAAACAAGTAACCATCACTCACAAATACCAAAATCATTTCCATAGTAAACGTTTATTATGATTTGATAAAGGCTCATGTGTATTCATTTCTTGTTATCATGTGTATATCACTGTAAGTGCATGTTGAATCTTGTAAACAAAGTTAATTTTTTTATTCAAAATCTGAGATAAGAGGGCTTGTACATATGAAATAAGTGGTGGCTTGTAGGATACGTGTGTTTGTTAATAGAATTAGGATATATCATGGATTTTTATGAATTTGGTATGGTTTGTTTCATACGGAGTTGGGGTCTTAATTTAAAATAAGATTTTAATTTTTTATAGAATCGATTATTAATCAAAATTGCATGTGTTAAAAGATAATAGCTAAAAGATGTGTGCATATGTATTTTAAGGTTACTATATAATTAATATAATTAATGGATTGGTGCATATATGTTTGGTTGATATGAACTATGGGCTACTAGTCGTCAAAGTTGCAAATCTAATTGTCAAAGTTCTGGGTCAAAGGAACTATTCAAAATTCTGGGTCAAATGAAGTATGGTTGGGTTGGTTAGTTGTTGCCTTTAGCAGTGATTTGTATGGATCTTAAGTTTTCTTAATACATATTTTTGTTCAAAAAAAAAGTTGTTGCCTTTAGCCACGTCTTTCATTTAGAATGTAAACTTAAAAAATCAGACAATTTTATAGCAAGTCCTAACATAGTACTCGTCACATCTGAATAAGTCTCCTACAAACGAGGAGTTTCAGCTCATATATATTACCTATAACAAAGTACCATGCACACATGCATAATTCAATCCCGAAACTATGTCGAAGACCTAACATATAAATGCACATATAGACTTCTAGTAACTATTGAATGAAAGGTTATGCACATATAGACTTCTAGTAAATGCACATATATTACATTGTCACATATACATGACTATTTGATTGCTTATTAGATTCTCATGTTCTTTCATTTTACATGAGCACTTTGCATAGTTATTTTGTGAGTTGTATTTTGTGTCATATTAAGATACAATTTGTAATTCTTGATTAATAGATTATAATTTTTTTTTGTATTACAGAAAGGAAAAGCTCTTGTCTAGTGAAGAACAACAATGACGGATTAGAACAAAACACATGTAGACGCCAAATACATGTGCACATCTTAAAAATACATGTGCACACTTGAAACATAAAGCCGCCATTGAGCATATTTTGAATGGTGGCATGAAGTGCAGAAGTGCATAAGATTATGTGGTTTCTTTTGCCATTAAATTCATGTGTACCCATGAAAATAAAGCCACTTTGAAGTAGTTGATACATGCACAAGTGCATTATCGAATTGTTTACATTCTCTTAATCTATATTTGTAACTACAATGAAATGTAACTTAGAATTCTTTTTACTATTGTTTAGTTTATGTTCTAGATATTTTGTTTGTTTTTAAGAATTGAGAAATGCAAATGAGCATATAGTCAGATTCAAACATTGATCAGTAAAAAGTTTTATATTAATGTATACATAAGAAAAGATTAATGATTACGTATATGTCGAGAAATATAATTTAAGCAATTGAACATTAAAATAATATGTAAATTTACATCATATGAAGAAAAAACACATGTGCAACTTACCTGAAATCATGCATGCTCTAGTAAGAAATTATTTAAAAAAATATATTTTAAATTCCTAATTTTTAGGAACTAAAAAACGTTTTTTTATTTAAAAAAATTCAAAAAAACAAAAAATGTAATTTTACTGTTATACCCTTCTAAATTAAATAATAGAAAAAGTATTTTAAAAAAATCTGATTGGTTGATGATGGTTCTTCAATTTTTGTACATTCATTTGGTCTGAAAAGAACCTCACCCTATATATATTAATCTAAATATATATAAATATATATATATTATATATAATACATACATAAAAAAACATACAAATATATATAAATACATATAAATATAATATATATTATATATATATATATTTATAATATATATATATAATATAAATATCTATATATATATATATCTAATATGTATAAGCCAAGGTATTAGGGGTATTGGGTAAGTTATGCATGTATGCAAGTGTCAAAATGCAAGTGTTTGGGCGCAACCACGAAGATTAAACGTAAATGTTAAAAATAAAATTACAGCATATGGGATACTTATGTAAAATAATAAAATACGTAGAGCACTTATACGGATGTTATAGATCTAATGCGGTTTCACATTTAATACCGTTTTGAATAAAATGTTAATTAATTTATTAAATATTTTTATTAAATAAATTGTGATAATTAAATATAATTTAATTATTTTCGTGTCGGTACGCGCTGTGTGCGGTTTTTTCATAATTTGCGAGATATCTTCTCGTTTTCAAGTCAAATAAGTTTAAAAAATAAATTTGTAAATGAGTGATATGTAATAATATATATGATTTATTATTTAAATGCGTTTAGAAAAATTACCGGTTACGCAGTAATCGTTTTATGTGACAGTAAAAGATCAAAAAGTCAAAAAGTCAAGTCGAACGCGAAAAGTCAAAAGGTAAAATAGTCATTTAAAGTTCTGAAAATTGCCGGTTGTCACAGTACCTACCCCTTAAAGGAATCTCGTCCCGGGATTCAATTTGTGTTAACCGATTGTGTGACCAAGAAATGATTTAAGATTTAATAAACCAGTTTTAAACATGGCGTTGATAATTTATTCAGCAAAATTCGATATTTTGACACTTCTTAATATACATAAATTTTGTGCTAGGTTTGACCAATATTTTAACCCATCAGAATAGGTACATTTAAGAAAAAATATCATTACAATTTTTATTAATGATATAAACGCGTTAAAAAGAAAATTATCTTAATAGTGAAAACATCAAAAGTAGAAGAGTGTAGCCGCTGGTGGGTATTTTTAATGTAAAGTTTTTAAATGTTTTAAGGGCAGAGTCAAGTTTCTCCATTCTGTAATGTTCTATGATAAATCGGAAAGGCTAATGGATTTACGTATTCATCTTACATAGGCAAATACTAGGATGTATCATAACTTAAATTGTTGTATTATTGGTCTGTAATGAATAAATCAACTGAATACTATTTCGATCGATGCTTATCTTGTTTAAGGGGGTTTGCAGTGGATAAAGTTGTACGAGCTAGGACTACTCAAGGACCCAATCAACAGCAAACATAACAACAATAACTATAACAAACGGTGATGGGATGCGGAGAGTAAGGACATTTCGAGAAACAATATCCCTAGAATAAATGTATAATAAGCAAAATAGATAAGGTTGCACGTATGGGAGAAGCTTATAGTGATAGGTTAGTCAATATAACACCAAGTTCCAATAGCTCAAGAGTGTAACAATTCTGTTATTCTCCACAAACAGTTCATGATTGTAAGGATTTGTAATGGCAAAAGTAATAACTTAAGAATGAGATCAGGTAGCTCAAGTAAGGCCTTAAGATTTTGCTGAGTGGTAAGACACTATTGTGTTTATAGATCTTTTTAACGGATTCCGGTGATTATCGGGTTCGAGTTCATACTTATGTCATATCGGATACAAATAAGCTGACTCATTTATAATGTATTATTTACACAAAGAAGCGTCCCAATTTATGTAAGAAGTGATAAACTTATGGTTCGGTGATTTACAATTTATTTATTTAAATGAAGAGGCATCCCAATCCATTCAAATAAAGAGATTATAAATCATCCTACTTAAGAATTTCCGATGCAATAACCTTCAAGGTGGTGGATGACATGACGATGCAGGTGCCCTAATGAGTATGAGACGTGTGTTTAAAACTCGTCTTCGGAGACGAGGAGTAAAATAATCAGGGGAGATCGACATAGTGTTCAAAATAGTTAATGAGTACACGGTTAAAGTAAATAAGATAAAGGTCTTTATGAACGAGTTAACATAACAATTATCATATCAATCCTCCTATTATAAGTCCCTCCTATACAAGACTTGTAATACTTAGATTCACACATAATTCCATGTAAATAAAACTGTGACGGGTTTCGTGTAAAACGATATTATATAAGGTTATGAAAAAGTTTCAGAGACCATTGTATAACTTACAATGTCTGAGAAATAAGGTGAGACCATTGTGTAACTCACAATGTCTGAGGTGTAAATGAGACCATTGTGTAACTCACAATGTCTGGGTGGTTGGAATGAAAATCAAGTAAGTATATAAATAGCATTTATATAGTAAAACATTGTTGTTTTTAAAGAATAAGCATGGCGAAATGGAATGCATCATGGCATAAATGAATGATGTCAAAATATCATATAAGATAAATTAATGTTTGCATAATGTTTAGGACATACGAGCTTATAGTATTACTTTGCCTTAAAAAATGTTCTATCATTTATATAATAAATCTTATATAAATAATGTAAATATACAAAAGCGATGTAAGCATATATGTATATATGTATGTCATGTAAGCACGTAATGTAAGCAAGTAGTGTGTATGCACATGAAAAAGTTAGGGAAATTTCATTTCAAAATTTAATCGATTCTACTGCTAATAATTTTGCTTACCCAAACAAAGGTACAAAAGCAGCATATAACAACTATATGCGAAGACAACCATCCAAACTACATGAACCTCGCCCGTCCTCGAGGAAACTCGTCAAAAACCTTAAGTTGTGTAACAACTTGATTCATAACCTAATCTCGCAACTCATCAAACAAGAACTGTCTTGAAATTAAATTATGAGTTGTTACAAAGCTCAATGTTTTTGAAGAATTGGCTTGACTTCGAGTTTATTCAAAATATAATTTTAACAAACCCTCATAAGGACATTTACAGGTGCACTAAAGTCTGCCAGAAAACTTATGTACCTAACTTTAACTAGTACTTCCATCGATAACTTGCTCAACGAACAAGTGTGGATACTTAGTTTTCATGAAATTCTCAAGACCTCACATCGAGTTCCAACGGACGTTAACTATCGAAATCCCACCACGCTTCAACCATTTAATTCTCATGATCCATAATCTCAATAGGTTCCTCAAAAAAACGAAGAGTTTTGTCTACCTTAATTTCTTCCAATGGCACATGCATATTTATATTTGCTAAACACTTCTTCAGATTCGACATATGGAATGTGTCGTGAACACTACTTAACTTGCCCTTATTTCCAAAAAGTACTATACCTTTCCACGATGACACTTTCAATAATAATTATTATCAACTTCAAACTCTATTGGCTTTCGCTTATTGTCAGCATAGCTCTTTTGACGATCTCTAGCCGCTTTGAGCCTTTCCTTAATCAGTACCACTTTATCAATAGTTTCTTGCACCATTTCCAGACCAATTAGTCGATTCTCTCCGACTTCAGCCCAAAGGACATGTGACCTACATTTCCTTCTGTATAACGCCTCACATGAAGCACATCGAATACTCACATGATAACTATTATTATACGAAAACTCAGCTAAAGGTAGATGAGTTTCCCAACTGCCACCAAAATCAATCACGCAGGCTCTCAACGTATCTTCCAAAGTCTGAATGGTACGCTAACTTTGTACATCCGTTTGAGGATGATAAGTCGTACTCATGTTTAGTCGTATTCCCAATGCCTTCTGCAACGTCTGCCAAAACCGCGAAGTAAATCTTTCATCACGATCTGAGATGATCGACACAGGCACTCCATGCCTTGCTACTATCTCATAAATATATAACCTTGCCAACCTCTCCATCTTATAATCTTCACGTATAGCCAGAAAATAGGCTGACTAAGTCAGTCTATCAAGTATTACCTAAATTGTATCATGCCCACTACTTGAAGTTATTTAGTGATAAAATCCATGGTGATTCTATCTCATTTCCACTCAGGTATCTCTAGTTGTTGTAGCAAACTTGACAGTCTTTGATGTTCAGCCTTTACTTTTAACAAGTCAAACACTTACTAACATATGTAGCTATATCCTTCTTCATACCTGGCCACCAATACATGTCTCTCAAATCATAATACATCTTATCCGCTCCCGGATGAATAGAGGATCTCGTAGTGTGTTCCTCACCCATAATCATAGTCCTTAAATCACCAATCAAAGGAACCCATATTCTATCCATAAAGTATAAACCTCCATCTTCCTTCTTTTCCATTTACTGATCCAATCCACTTAGCATTTCTGCTGGTGCGTTCTTTTCCATGATCGCCTCATTCTGAGCACCAACAACTTTTCCTTAATGCTAGACTAAAGTGTCATAGACATTGCTCGCACCCGCTTCGGTTCCACCCTTTCCTTCCTACTCAATACGTCAGCCACTACATTTTCCTTATCCAGATGGTAGCGAATCTCACAATCGTAATCATTGAATAGTTCAATCCATCTTCTTTGACGCATATTTAACTCCTTTTGGTTGAATATATGGTAAAGACTCTTATGATCCGTATAGATAACACCTTTTGTTCTGTACAAGTAATGTCCTCAAATCTTACGAGCAAACACTACTGCACCTAATTCTAAATCATGTGTGGTATAGTTCTACTCGTGAATCTTTAATTGTCGTGATGCATACGCAATCATCTTGTCTCTTTGCACGAGCACACATCCTAATCCTTGATTTAACGCATTATAGTAGACTAAAAAATCTTCCACTCCGTCAGGCAATGACAATATTTGTACATTATACAAATTATCCTTCAAAGTCTAAAAGGCTTCCTCTTGTTCCACGCCCCGCTCATACTTCTAATTCATTTGTGTTAGTGAAGTAAGGGTGATGTGTCGTTGTGTGGTGTGTATTTTATGATTCAAGTTTTAAATTAATATTTTTCTGACTAAACCAAAAACAACACTTTAACGGGCAGTGTACCCGGACGGTGATTGTTTCATGGTAAGTAGGGTGTCGACCACTAAGAGCGAGGTTAAATCTTTTCAGTTTATTAGTATCTTGGTTGTCTAATCTATGTTAATTATAATCTATGTCAAACCTATGCTAAACCTATGTTAATCCTAGATCTAATAGGAAAAAGGGGGTTTTCAGCCTGAGAGACTGGCACGGGTTTGGTTGGTGACCAAAATCAATTTTAGGCACTTTAACCCATGCAAGCAAATTAACAGAGGATAAGAGAGCGGTTGAGCCTAATATAGGAAAACTGTATTAACCATTATTAATCCAATTAGATTGTTGGTTTGTTTATTTAGTGCAATGATTTCTTATCTCAAGGTGGCATATCATTCTTAGACTTAGGCGTTCCTTCTTCCTAAGACCTAGACACATTAATTCTGTCATAATTGAAGCATCCGCATAAAGCATCCTTGTTTGCTGATTATAATCTATCTTAGGGATTAAAGCAATGGTGATCTTGTTAAACCCTAGCTCATAAAGACTTTACCCACTTACTGCTTAATGGTTCTTTATACACTAGTATTCCACTTGTCCAACTATCCTTTGGAATTAAAACGTTATTTGTTAAATTATCTAGGTTCACCTTCTATTCAACATGATCAATAAACCAAAGGCAATATCCAATTAACTAGTTAAGCCCGAAGCTTATCCTAGACACAGACTTAGAGGGACAATATTTGTGATCCTATGATTCTAGATGTATAAATTACAATATGGAGAGCTATCCCAAACTCTAGATCTACTTGGTCCGTATCACTAGATCCAGTTGAATGATAGGTCGCATACAAAAGCACGTAAACAAGTATAAATTGATAAACATAAACAAGAATTCAACGATAAATCAAGAAATCAAGATAAACAATACCAAACATTTAGATCTTCATAATAATGGCTAATACCTGAAGGTATTAGCCTTCAAACGTCATAATAAATACAAGAGTAATTATTTAGCCAAGGTAAACTAACCGAGTTAACGAATGATACCAAAAACTGAACGATTACTAAAGTATATAGAATTACACGTGTCTCCTATGGAATGGATAGCTTTGCTTAACCTCTTCTGCTCTTCTTTGACTCTAAAAATCGACTTTTATGGTTTAGGTATCGAGAATATGATTTAGCACACTTAAAACTCGTTTTTGAGTTTTGTATTTATAGGGACTGGAAGTTGGTTCGATACGGCGTATCCAAGAAATTAGATACGGCGTATTGGGTATTTCTTGGAATAGGGACCACGCTTGATATCTTCCAAAATATTATATTCATTCCATATCTTGAATACGGCGTATTGAGTCTCTCTGAATACGGTGTATTGAGCTTTATTCTTTGTGGTCTTTGGTGAGTGCAGGCACGGATACGCCGTATCTTTCTTGATGGATACGGTGTATTGGTCTTCAGAATAATAATCTTCAAAATATCTTCATTTAAGCTCAAGAATGTGCGCCTTTTGCTATCTTTCACTAATTACTCCATAATTACTGTAATTCTCAAATATAAACGATTACGTAACAATTCTTTGCAATAACTATACAAAATGGGTTTATAAGATGAGATAAATGATGCTATAAAATAGACGTTATTTGATGTCATCAATGAGTTTCTTGATTGTTGAATGAAACTCTCTTTTAGGTGACTTGAATTCAATGTTATGATTAGAAGATATTTTTCTTGCTCTTGTACCACTAGCTTTGTTTTGTAGCAAATTTTTTCGTAAGATCGATCCATTGGTGCCCCGAATGAGGGGGAGCATACATCAAGGGGGAGTCTTGATATTGTCGATTTTTTTCTTCCTACAACCACTCGGTCGTGACGAGTATTCTATCATAAGCTTGGCAAGGATACACATCTCCACTGCTAAAGCTAGGGAGTAACAAGTTTATAAAGGTAAATATGGGTTTTTGTATGAAAGGCTTACGGTTGATCATTCTACAATCATTCAAACCCAAAAGAAGTACACACCAAACAAGGCAGCTGAAGCAACATACATGGCTGTACGACAGAATAGAACATGTGTGTTCGACACATCGTTCTTTGAATTTATCCAACGGTTAGGATGAAGAATGATATCGGGTAGAACCTAATAAAAAAAAAAAAAAAAAAAAAAAAAAACTTTCACAAAAGTCGTAAACCGTCTGTAGTGTACCGCTGATACGCATGCTCTATACATGGCACCCCCCGCCACCCCCCGACGAAATAGACATGCACGCTCGATCACATACTCATTCGCGTAAAACCAGTGACTAATCATTAGGTGAGAGGGAAGTAAATTGTTGTTAAATAAAAATCAAGAAACAAATAGATTAAGACTTAAGATACAAGTTGCTAGATACTTTTTTCCGACCGTTACCATGACAAAGACACGACTATTTACAACGTCTTGATCAGAGATCAAAAACAACAACCTAAGTTGGCATTCCCGTAACGGTCAACTTCCTAATCGTCCCAAAACTTTACATACTCTACAAGGCAAGTGGCGATATCTTCCACTTTTTACAATACTTTACATCGTTGATTTTTAAGACGTATCAACGAATAATTAATCCTTCGTGTAATTCCTTTGGTAATTGCGAAACGATTATCTTCAAACTTTTCTTTCTCGCTCTTTTTGTATTTTTCTCATTTTTTCGATTTTTTTTTACTAACTATTCTTCAAATCTCGGTGTAGTTTCACCAACTTCAAGATCATAATAATTTCAGATAATTCCTTCGATAGTTCTTCGTTCTTCGGACTCGCCATTAATTGTGATGGTAGTAAAATCACATGAGCTTTGACTACTAACATACATTCCCATTTGCAATGTACAAATTTCCAACCGAACCAAAGATAGAAAATGATACAAGACTCAGGGAAATACAAACTTTACACTTTAAGCAGCTAGCAACTGTAAATTAAACTTAATCTAACAGGGTAGGTTAAGGTATAAGGGTGTAACGAAATAAATAGTTGGTGTAAATTCCTAAAGGATTGGCTTTACAGGTTGTTCTATTAGATCATCACTCTAAAGATGAGAGTGGAAAAGGGTTTAAACGGGAGGTTAACTAACCGGTGTAGTTAGTTAATAAGCAACATGTAAAGGCGATTTGGGTGTAATCCTAAAATTTACCAATTTAAACAAGTTACTCCATCTAAATCTATAGTACTTATCATTGCGGTCTCGAGTGATATACCAAGCCAAGTTTTAAAGTCTACAACATCACCGGCACACTCATATTTTAGTCAGCGGAGACAAAAAAATTTGGGTAAACATTTAGAAACGGAAAGGCTAAATCCTCACAATATCTAACAAGGGTTATTGTGTGCGGGTTATGTAACATGTAATTTCACAAAAGTATGCTTGAAATTTTTTTAAATTTGAGCATAATTTAAGCATTTTAATGTGAAAAATAGGACAAGTAAACATTCTAATTCCATCCCCTCACTTAAATTATACAACGTCCTTGTTGTATATATAAAACATTAAATACGAGAATTTAAAAATAATTAGAATGAGAAACTCCCCCTATAATTGCTTGGTAGATTCTCCAAATTACGTTTATGAGCAAGATTGTGTTAAACATCCGCCTTGAAGTTTCAAGACTCCAACACTTCAAGATCTCCAGATATTTAAATTCTCCACCAATATTCGTTGATATTTCTTTCACGAGGTCCTGTAGAAAATATAGGAAGAACATGTGTATTCCTATCTTGGTACCTACGGTTAATTTAAACTAAACTAAACAAAATAATTATGGGTTAGTCTAGTGGATACGGCGTATCAGATGAATGAATACGTCGTATTCAAAATCTGACAATAATGTTTTTTAATTGCAATAAATAAAGACTGATAACGTCCAAACAATCAATACGTCGTATGGTATGGAGCGGATACGCCGTATTGATGTCTGGAAAGACAGACTCGATAACAAAATTAAATAACATTCCGGGTTGTCTCATGGGAAGCACTTTTGTTTACAGCGAAGTCTTTAAGTTAGACTTTTCTTCATCTTTAATTTTCACGTTGTATCATCATCCAATTCAACCACTTCTTTCTCTTCCTCATTATTATATCTATCATAATACATTTTCAACCTTTGTCCATTGACTTTAAAATTGATTATGTGTTTATCGGTAATTTTCACGGTTCCATATGGATGTACAGTTTTCACCACATTCGGGCCGTACCACTTTGATTTAAGCTTTCCTAGATGCATCTTAAATCTAGAGTTAAATAATAATACCTTATTACCTGCTTTGAAATTTTTATCCCCTCGAAGCCTAGAGTCATGCCATCTCTTAGTTCGTTCTTTGTAGATTCGGGTGTTTTCATATGCTTCATCTCTTAGCTCCATTAATTCACTAAGTTCCATGAAACGGTTTTTTGCAGCAGTTGTGAGATCCATATTACATTGTTTCAATGCCTAATATGCCTTATGTTCGATCTCCACAGGTAGGTGACAAGCTTTTCCATAAACCAATCTGAAAGGGGTGCATCCAGTGGGTGTCTTGTAGGCAGTTCTGAATGCCCATAATGCGTCGTCAAGCTTTTCTGACCAATTCTTTGGGTTATACCCAACTGATCTCTCCAGAATACGTTTTATAGCTCTATTGGTCACTTCAGTCTGTCCGTTGGTTTGAGGATGATATGCAGTAGATAACTTATGAGTCACTCCGTATTTTTGCAAGGCTTTTTCTAATTGAGAGTTACAAAAATGCGTCCCCCGATCGCTAATCAAAGCTTTAGGAACTCCAAATCTTGTGAATAGCCTCCTCAAAAACCTAATTACAATGCGAGCATCATTTGTAGGAAGAGCTTGAGCTTCCACCCATTTTGAGACGTAATCTACTGCTACTAATATATATTTATTTCCCTTTGAGTTTGGAAAGGGCCCCATAAAGTCTAGTCCCCATATGTCAAATACGTCACATACCTGAATGTTGTTTTGTGGCATCTCACTTCTTGATGATATGTTTCCTGATCTCTGACATGCATCGCACCTCATCACATAATCTTTAGCATCTTTAAAGATGCTAGGCCAATAGAATCCAGATTCATAGATTTTCCTTCCGGTAATTGACGCACTATGATGTCCCCCGGTTGGTCTAGCATGAGAATGCCCCAAGATATCAAGGATTTCGTTCCCAGCAACACATCTTCTCATCACATTGTCCGAGCACAACTTGAATGCATACGGTTCGTCCCAAAAATAATTCTTAACTTGAGAGAAAAATCTTCTTCTTTTTTCAGGTGTCCAATTTGGCGGTACAATTTTTCCAACAATATAGTTAATATAATCAGCATACCATGGTTCATCATTGTTGAGCTCGGCTTTCAATATCATAAGATGCTCTACACTAAACCTAAGGGTTAAGATATACAATCTAAAAGTTACAAACCCCAAAATAATCAAATCAGAAATTCAAGATTTAAATTCACTCCCCGGCAGCGGCGCCAAAAAACATGATGTTTCCGTTGTGGGTGTAATATTTTATTG
This sequence comes from Tanacetum coccineum, assembly GCA_026074375.1. Lineage (NCBI taxonomy): Eukaryota > Viridiplantae > Streptophyta > Magnoliopsida > Asterales > Asteraceae > Tanacetum > Tanacetum coccineum. The sequence continues at coordinate 32,554 of BQNB010038358.1, read as the reverse complement.
ATTCAAGTTTTAAAAATTTATATTTTTCCGACTAAAAACCACAAACAACACTTTAACAAGGCAGTGTACCCGATCGGTAGTAGTAATCTTGGTAAGGAGAGGGTGTCGAAACACTAAGCCGATGTTTAAATCTATCAATTTAATTAATATCTTGGTTATCTAATCTATGTTAATTCTACTCTATTCTAAACCTATGCCAGTCCTAGTTCCTAATTCTAACAGGAAAAGGGGGTTTTAGCCTGAGAGACTGGCACGGTTTGGTTGGTGACTATAATCAATTCAAGGCACTTTAACTCACACGAGCTAATTAACAAAAGATAAAAGAGTGGTCAAGCCAAATATAAGAAAACTATATTAACCATTATTAATCTGATTAGAAAGTTGGTTTGTTTATTAAGTGCAATGATTTCTTCTCTCGAGGTGGCATATCATTCTTAAGACTTAGGCGTTACATCATCCTAATACCTAGACACATTAATTCGATCACAATTAAAGCATCCGCATAAAGCATCCTTATTTGCTAATTATAATCTGTCTTAGGGATTAAAGCAATGGTGATCTTGTTAAACCCTAGCTCATAGAGACTTTACCCACTTACCGCTTAATGGCAATTCATACACTAGTAGTCTACTTGTCCAACTATCCAATGGAATCAGAACGTTACTTGTTGAATTATCTAGGTCACCTGCTAGTCAACACGATCAATAAACCATCGGCAATATCCAATTAACTAGTTAAGCCCGAAGTGTGTCCTAGACACAGACTTAGAAGGACAATATTTATGTAACTATTATTCTAGTTGTATGAGTTACTATATGGAGAGTTATCCCAGACTCTAGATCTACTTGGTCTGTATCACTAGATCAAGTTGAATGATAGGTCGCATACAAAAGCATGTAAACAAGTATAAATTGATAAACATAAACAAGCATACAACGATAAATCAAGAAATCGAGATAAACAAATACCAAACATTCAGATCTTCATAATAATGGCTAATACCCAAAGGTATTAGCCTTCAAACGTCATAATAAATACAAGAGTAATTATTTAGCCAAGGTAAACTAACCGAGTTAATGAATGATACCAAAAACTAAACGATTACTAAAGTATACAGAATTACACGTTGTCTCCTATGGAATTGATAACGTTGCTTCGACCTAATTCTGCTCTTTTTCTCCTCGAAAAATTGAATTTTATGGATTAGGTATCGAGAATATAATTTTAGCACACTTAAATCATTTTGAGTTGTGTATTTATGGGTCTGAAGTCGGACACAATACACCATCCTACCAAAACACTTAACACTCACCAAAACTTTTCGATTCACTTTTGTCTTTCGATACGGCGTATCAAGGAGTTTTGTGGATACGGGTATAGGATTTCTTAGAGTAGAAACCACGCTTGATATCTTCCAAAATATTATATTCATTCCATATCTTGAATACGGTGTATTGAGTCTCTCTGGATACAGCGTATTGAGCTTTATCCTCTGTGGTCTTTGTTTTTACTTTACCCTTGCAATAGTAAAAAACACATATTGTTTCCGGAGCTATCATTTTTATTTTCTGCCGCTGCTTACTTTGCTCTGGATTCTTCCCCTTCCTAGGCACCTTTTTCTTTCCTTCTTCTTTTTTTAATTATGGCTAAAAAAGATATGGATCTATACCATTCTCGACCCACCCAAGATGACTGAACGATCTGATCATTAATCATAAGATACCCTGTGATCTCCACCATCGACTACCCTCAGAAGAATTTGTAATGTCTGAGCTTTCGGACGATGCCATTAGTATTTATCATCAGATGCTTGATTTTCTGGTGTTCGAATTCCTTTTTCTTTGTTCTTTCTGGCCCTTATCAAACATTATAGGGTCTATTTCTCTTAGTTGGGTCCTCTAAGTCTTAATAAGGTGATTACTTTCGAGGTGCTTTTTCGGTCTTTGCAGATAGAGCTGACGGTGACCTTGTTTAGGGTTTTTCAAACGTTATTGTTGAGGTAAATTTACGTGGGCTGCTTGGGCTTGGTAAAAGTAACCTCAGTGGTGATAAATGTTAAGTTTAGCTTGGTTCCTCTGGAGCCTGGTCCTTCGTCTCCTAGCTGAAAGTAAGAAAGAGCACCGTTAGCTCGCCTCGGCGTGTGAATCTAAGACCAACTCTGGCGTAAGAGTAAGTATGGTGATATAAGATAAATGCGGAGAATATAAAGTGTGCTCCGGAGTAAGTATTATGTCTCATCTTTGGAGAAATGATCCCTCCCTTTATACTATTTGGGATTCACTACAAGACATAATCATAGGGCTCTCTCTTGGTACGATCTGTCGGTTGGGGTCATTCCAAGGACAATGGTCCTTCATAAGGACAGTACCTTTGTCAGAGTGTCTCTTAATACCGCCGCATTAGGACAGAGCCAATGACTCCAGACCTGACGTGTCCTTCGACACACCAGCTTCTATGGAGTTCTAATAATGGCTCCAGACCTGACGTGTCCCTCGATAAGTCAGCTTCTCTAGAGCATTTCTTTGGTTTTAGTCTGTGCTAGTTTAGCAGCAATATCTAAGCTACTTTCTTTGTCCGGATGTTCCGGGGAAGACTATACCTCATCATGCCCCCCCCACTCTAGTATGAATGCCATTTAGGCTTTCGTGCTAGACTCATCAATTTGTAATTAAGGTCTAAGAATTTGTCTTCTACCTCTCTCTCTCTCTCTCTCTCTCTCTCTCTCTCTTAAACTGCTCTTGGAGGCGTGGCTCATCTAGCTCCACTTGGTGAAAGCTGACGTGTCATCATCATGTAGATCCTTTTCCTTCATTATTTACTAGGGTTGCATCATGCTTACGTGGCGACGGTTGATTTTCCCGGAGCTACTATAAATAACTTTCCCTTGTTTTCACATTTTCACATTTTGATTTTTTACCACCCGTGCCGTTGCATCTCATTCTATTTGTCTCAAGGTCTGGTTGCTTGCCGCTGCATCTTCCTTTTTTGAAAGTAGGTACTTTCTCTCTCCTTCTTCCTATTTTCCCGCCATGTCTAAAAATGATATGCACGACCGTATATGTGCCCTTTCTAAGAATGATTTAAAAGATTTGGTAAAGACTTATCGTATACCACTAGATCTTCATCCTCATTTTCCTGATCTCGGGTTTACCATGGATCGTCTTCCCCCTGATGCTATAGGCATTTATTTTGAGTTTCTCTGGTTTTCGAGCGTTCGTGTTCCTTTTTCGACATTTCTTTTATTCGTGCTTAAGTATTTCAAGGTGTATATTTCTCAGCTGGTCCCTTTAGGTTTTAATAAGGTGGTGTCCTTTGAGGTTGTGTGTCACGACTTAAATATTGTTCCCACCGTTACTTTGTTCCGTATGTTTCAATGTCTTTGCAAACAAGGGGATTGGTTTTCTTTCTCCAAACGCTGTAATACGGAGGACGTTTGTATGGATGATGGTCCTTCAAGCTTGAAGAAGTGGAAGAACTAATTTTTCTTGATAGATTGTAGGGCCATTTCGGACCATCTGACATGGAGACATTCTTGCTCATGTGTTTCAGATGATCTTTCTTCCGATGGCTATGACCTTAATGATGTACAGCCACTATGTGCTCGTTTGATTCACCTTCATGTGATGAGAGAGGAGGTGCTTGTTCATTCTAGATTGAGTTCTACTTGGTTTAATGAAGAGTATTATCCGATCTTTCGAAGGGTTGATGATAATTCTGGTAGGCTGGGAGGTTATAATTTCCATTTTGTATTTATTGTTTCTTTTGGAACATGCTGACTGGTGTTTTGCATTTTTTGCAGAGATGAGCATCTATAATTTTATGACTCTTCCTTCTTGGAGTGATGCTAAAATTGCTGAAGAATCCCATCATCTCTCTTTGCCACTGCTAGAGCGTGTTCCGTCGCATACTACTGCGCCGGCAACGATAGGTGCTATTATTCCGTTGCCTACTCCAGATGAGATTGTTGCTTCTCTACCAGATTCTTGTCTTGTCAAGAATTCAAAGGGCCCTTCTCATGCTAACCGGCCATCCAAAAAGAGGAAGCTGCAGAAAAGAGATTTGGAAGCTAGTTCTAGTGCTCCAGAGTTAGATCAGGCTGAAGGTACGGATGAAACTGACCTAGCTGATTTATGTGCCAAGATTGAGGATAGCTTAGAGAGAGATAAAGGTGTTTCTATGAGGGCTATTTTGGCCCTTACATTGCGTATTGGTAAGAGGTTGGGTGCTCCTCCTTCTATAGCAGTTGTGAGTGCTTCTGAACCATCCCATGTTGGGACTTCGGCCCCTGCTTTTACTTCTAATCATAGTCTTGCCCTTGTAGGTATGTTGTTATTTCTTCCTCTTTTTATTTTCTCCTAGTTTATGTTTTTGGCTAATTTGTTTGTGGATTTTTAGGTGTGGTTGCTAGTGGTCGTGCTGGGAAGTCCGAGGCTAAGGTTAGGCAGCGTTAGATGGATCCACTAGATTGTTTGGCTCGTAGTGCTCTTGCTAGCAATGCTGAGTATGATCAAATTCCGGATGATGATTTTGGCACCGCTACTCATGGTGAAGAGATTGATTTGACACTGTTCCCTCTTGCTCCTGGTCCCTATCACATGCCTTACCCATATGAAGACGTTTCCTCTCCTTTGTATACTAGAGAGGAGTAGAATGAACCCTATGCACTAGAATGTAGCGTCTTATGTAAGGATATTTTCAAGGATCGGGATGTATGTAGGAAGGCTTTGGATCAGACTATTACACCGGCTGAGCTTAGGAGGACCGAATCTTTACATCCACTGGAGTTGTCAAATCGTGTTAATGTCCTTAGTGGTTTGTTGGTTTCTCATGGTTATGAGTTTAATTCTTGTTATGCTAATTTGGTTTCATCTAAGGCCCATCTTCAGGAGAAGTTTGATAAGAAGAAAGGGGATGTTAAGTTGCTTCGTTCGGAGGTTACTTCCTTAGACAATAAGCTTGAGAACTTGCAAAGAGGTTATGATGCTTTAGGTCAAGAGAATAGGGAGTTGAGTTCTCAAAGGGATGCTGCTTCTGAGGAGATAAGGAAGCTGCGGTCTCAACTTATTGATGCTAAAACTACATCCGCAAGTTTATCAAAGGAACTAACCCAGACCGATGCTAAGGTTATCGGAGCAAGCTCTTACTGTGAGAGACCTGCAGAATGAACTTGTTCTGGAGAAGTCCAAATCTCAAGAATACAAGGATGTTGCAGGTGGTTTAAGGGAGGAGGTTACTCAGTTTGTTTTTTCTGGTGTGGAGAGTCTTGTTCGGAAGTTATTTTCGAGTGATGAATTTCATGCTGCTCTTGCTTGTGTTGCATCTCTTGGCATAAATTATGGTGTTGAGAGGGGGTTACGCATGGGGCATACCGATGTTGAGTTTGAAGCAACTGTCCAGAAAGTCTCTAACTTCCATGTTGGTGCTAAGGCTGATTTTGACAAGGCTCTAGATGACTTTGCTACTACTCCTTTTCCTTTTCTTAGCAAGATTATTGCGGCCTCCGAAGGTAGTCTTTCAAGGTATCTTTCGATGATTGAGCCTAATAATGGTCGAAGAAAAAATGTTCGTTTGCATCGGCCACCGTCATTGTCGCTGCTCCCTCTAGGGCTAATGAAGCTCCGGAACGAGTGCCTTCTTGATCATGCTTCTTAGATTTAACTGCTAGTATTTAGACTGACCTTTATGTTTGCTAGATTTTGCCAACTTTGTTGGATATGTAATGTTTTGAATACTTGACGGTAGTTTTGTTACTATCGCCTCTTTCGATGGTGTTTTATTTTGCACTTCTTCAGGTCTATTTATGTTATCCTGTGTCTTTGTCATTTCCCTTTATGTTGTGCCTAACTTGCTTATATGTCCCATTTTTACATAGTATATTCATGTTTGTCCTTTGTATTTGTTTGTTTCTTAAGACGTAGCAATAGGTGCATACCCGTGTAGAGTATTAGCCAACTCTTTGCGTTTTAAGCATACATACTTAGACAATTGTTATTAGAATCTATGTAGCTTGCATGATATTTCTCCATCCGATGTAGCTATTCATCGGAGAGCTTTCATGGGAGGGGGAAGACTTTGTGCTTCCTCCCTTCCACTGGCGAACTTACATGTTTCTTTCTTTTGCCCCTGTTGTTGCTTATTATTTCATACGGAGGTAGCGAACCATCCGATGCCTTTATGTTTTCATTGATTCAAAAGTTGTTCTTCATATCATCATAAATATGTACATTGGATCCGTTGATTCCGATGTAGAATACATTTTTTTTCAAAGAGTTTAGCAACAATTTTCTTCTTTTCCCTTACTTCCTATTACATGTAATATTTCCTCAAATTACTAGAGTGCTATGTGCGTGGTATTTCTGTACCTTCCATAGACCAAATCTTGTAGGCACTCGTGCCATATGTTTCAACAACCTCGTATGGTCCTTCCTATTTTGGTCCAAGTTTGCCTGTGTTTTCTGCTTTTGATAGCTCGTTCTTTCGAAGGACGAATTCTCCTACCTTGAATTGTTTATGATGGACTTGTTGATTGTAATACTTTTCCACTTGTCATTTTCATCTTGCTTCTTTGATTGTCGCTATCTCTCTCCGCTCTTCGAGCAGGTTTAAGTTCATCTTGAGTGCTTCCTCATTTTCTTTATCAGACCTCTGGATTGTTCTTCTTGTGTGGATGCCTATTTCTGTAGGTATGACTGCTTCGGTACCATATGCTAGACTAAATGGTGTTTCTCCATTACTCATTTTGGGTGTTTTCCTAAAGGCCTATAACACATTTGGCAATTCCTCTACCCATGCTCCTCCTTCCTGATGTAGCCTTGTTTTGATTCCTTGCATTATGCTTTGATTAGCCCTCTCCACAGCTCCATTTGCTTGAGGATGGTATACCGATGTAGAGACGAGTTTTATTTCTAGTCCTTCTGCCCAAGACTTGAATAGGTTGTTAATCAACTGGGTTTCGTTGTCTGTTATAAAGGTGGCTGGTATTCCGAACGTGCATACAATGTTATCAAATGCGAAATTTTTGACATGTTTTCCTGTTATGCTAGTTACTGTCTTTTCCTCTATCCACTTGGTAAATAATCAACGGCTACAATTAAGTACTTAATTTTTCTCGGAGCCTCGGGAAGAGGTTCGACAATGTCCATTCCTTAGTTTTGGAAGGGCTACGCTGAAGTGACGGGGATCATGTCATTTTTTGGCAGCTTCGGTACGGTGGCATATACTTGACATGAGTCGCAGCTTGATATTTCGTTGTTGGCATCCCGATGCATGCTTGGCCAGAAGTCATAGCTTTATGGACTGCCCTCTTTGGTCCGTCATGCATTCCACACGACCCCATGTGTATTTCCTTTATCAGATATTTGACTTGTTGCGGACCTATGCATCGGAGTAGTGGCCCTAAGTATGATTTTCGCTATAAGATTCCTTCCTCCATGGTGTAGTTGCATGCTTTTTCTTGAATCATTCGTGCTTCGGCGACATCTTCTAGTAGGATTCCGTGTTTAATATATTCTTGGATCGGTGTCATCCAAGTTCTTGTTGCTTCTTCAATGATTGCATTGACCTCTACCGTATCCACCGATCGCTCATTGAGTTCCTCAATCAGTACTCCCTTTGTTAATCCTTCACATTGCACTGCTTCGAACTTGCTTAAAGCATCAGCTTTTTGATTATCTTCCCTTGGTATATGGCTTATCTGGAAGTTGTTGAAGCTACGACTCATTTCTAAAGCTTTTTTCCTTGTACTTCTTGGCTTTCTCACTCTTTGCTTCGTATGATCCTTCCACCTGGCTTGCCACCAACTTTGAATCTACAAATGCATGCATATTTTCGACCTTCATTTTTGCAGCTATTCTAAAAAATGCCAGCAACACTTCATATTCGGCATCGTTGTTTGAGTTGGCGAAGCTCAATCGAAGAGCGTAGGAATATTCCGCTCCCTCCGGATCTATCAGGATGAGTCCTGCCCCGGATCCGTGTTTATTGGAGGCTCTGTCGGTATATAGTTTCCATATGTCTGTTTTGGTGCCCAAGTTTTTAGATGTTTTGGTTTTCGAAGCTTCCTGCTCTTCCCTGCTTTTTCCTTCTCTTAAAGTATCGTTTGTCCTACTTGCTTTTACTTATGTAGAGTTGTCCTCTGCTATTGTGTCGGCTAGGAAATAGGCGAGTACTTGTCCTTTTATCACGCTTCTTGGGGCGTATTTGATGCCATAGGCTTCGAGCTCAATTCCCCACTTAGCCAATCTTCTTGTTGCTTCTCGATTGTTTAATATTTGGATTATGGGTTTGTCTGTGATAACCTTGATTGTATGGCCTTGAAAATACCTTCTCAATCGTCTAGCAGCATATACTAGTGCTAGAACTAGCTTTTCCATTGGTAGGTAATTAATTTCAGCACCCTGCAACGTTCTGCTTACGTAATGGATTGGGCTTGTCTCTGTTAGGAATTATACATTCCTGACTTAGTACCATTAGTCATATACTTAGTACCGCTAGTAATAGTTAGTACTGACAGTATAAAATGTTAAGTACTGCTCAGATAGTTAGTACCGTTAGTATAAAATAGTTAGTACCGTTTAAGAGATATGACACTGAGATTATTATTGGAAAGATATGCTTGATCTTTTACGCGTTTATGAAAACTAAGTTGTGATTTTATTGATACTTAAAACTGATTACAATATTTGATCAAAGGAAATTACAAGAACTTGAAAAAGGAAATTACATTTTAAACTAAAAATACATAAAGCTTTTTTAAACTAAAAAATGCAGGAAAAGAAGATTAAGAAGAACATATCTTGTGTGAGTGAATGAGGCTTTATATAGCCATCAACTGAAGCTTCTAAGTCCTCATAGCCCGCCCCTCTTGAATGCATCTTAGCCCTTCATTATCTCTTAATCATTGGATACTCAATCTCGTCCGTAGGATCACTCTTTAGCTCACACGGATTGCCAGCGTGGCAATCCGTGGTGTGACACCTTGTGCTTGTTTTGTGAGTAGCTTAAATGTAAAAATCCTTCCCCGTGTGTCTCTTCACTATCCACGTGTGATTCGCTTTAGGTTTGGACCAATAGCATTCTTTTGATGACATTTAACCCTGCCACTAAGTACTTTATCCCTTGAATTACCCATCCATACTGTCAATTTAACTTTGCCCCTTGATTTGAGCTTGAGGTAAAACAGGAACGATGGTGAATAGTAGAACCAACTTTTCCCGCATAAAAAAAACTTATAAAAGGGTGTGTTTAATTCTTCTTTGACCCGGGGCGAAAAAGTTTAACTTTGGGCTTTTTATAAAAGGAATGGGCCACGGGATGGAATTGGGCCCGGGCTTAGTTTTGTTATAAGGAAGTTAACGGGTGTTAACTTCTATTAATAGAAAGTTAACACCGTTAGGGCTTTAAGGATTGTTTTTGTGATTTGGCTAATTTTGAGGGACTAGTTTGGTATTTTTGGGATTTTTGTCATTTGGTGTTGACCATGTTTGACTTTTGATAGCATTCTCCCGGCTCTTTGTGTGCTCATCCGTTCCCGTGTTCGTGTTTGCCCGGTTTTTAACCGTTTTCTTGAGATTTTTACAATATCCACACCTACACAATCACAAAGACAAAACAAGCAATATTCAAGCATTTTAAGCACAATTTTGTCTTTTTAGGGCCTATTTTGATATAAAATGGATATGTGTTTTCACACATATCAAAATTCCTCAAACTAAGCGATTGCGTGTCCATACGCAATATTATATGCTCTATAACCAAATACCTCAAAACTTCCCCAAACTAAATCTTTAAAAAATAGCAAAGACTTTTGTGGAGAGAGCTAAGAAATCACAAGTTATAAAACACCCTATTTTCCCATTTTTAATTTTTTTTAAATATAATTGAGATTATTTTGACTTTTGTTATTTTCATAAGAACTAAGGATGAAACTTGTGGAATCCTTAAGGACTTTATAAGACAAATTGAGAACCAATTAAATCAAAAAGTTAAATCTATTAGATGTGATAATGGTACAAAATTTAAGAACATGGATTTTATTGAATTATGTGGGTCAAAAGGGATCAAGAGGGAATACAGTAATGCCAGAACTCCACAACAAAATGGAGTTGCTGAAAGAAAGAACAGGACCCTTATTGAGGCTGCTAGAACTATGCTAGCAGATTCATTTTTACCTAACACTTTTTGGGCTGAAGCAGTTAGTACTGCTTGTTATGTCCTTAATAGGGTATTAGTGACCAAGCCTCAAAATAAGACACCTTATGAACTTATAACTGGTAAAATACCAATCATAAGCTATATAAGACCTTTTGGGTGCCATGTGACCATCTTGAATACCATTGACCACCTGGGCAAGTTTGATGGGAAATCAGATGAAGGGTTTTTAGTAGGGTATTCTCTACAAAGCAAGGCTTTTAGGGTATACAATTTAGAAACCAAGAGAGTTGAAGAAAACCTGCACATAACCTTTTTAGAAAATAAACCAAATGTTGCAGGGAAAGGACCAACTTGGCTGTTTGATCTTGATTATTTAACTGATTCAATGAATTATCAACATGTGAGATCAGAGAATCAAGCTAATAAACATGCAGGTCCACAAGAAGCTAATCATAATGCAGGTACAGAAGATAATATTGATGCAGGTGATTTTGAAATAGAAGTTGAATCTGCTCAGGACTACTTTGTACTGCCAATATGGTCTTCTTATACTTCAACAGTCAAGAGCTCAAAAGCAAAGAATGCAGGTGAAGAACCTAACAAAAATCCTGATTTAAAGACAGATGTGAAGTCAGTAGATAATGAGGATCAAGTCTTTTTGGATGAGCTTTAAAGACTTAAAAGACAAGAAAAGGATGCTAATGATGCAGGTGAATCTCTCAGGAAGGAGTTTGCCCAAGAAACTGAGGATTTGCTTCTTCAGGCAGGAGCTTCTAAAGCTAGCAGTACTAACATAGTTAATACTGCTAGCACACCAGTTTGTACTGCCAGTCCTTATGGTGGACTCTCCTTCATTGATCTAACCAATACTGACCAAGATGATTTAGAAATACCTGCTCTTGAGGAAATTTATAATAATCCTACTGATGGTATTTTTACCAATGCATCTTATGATGATGAGGGTGCAGTGGCTGACTTCACAAATTTAGAAACTATTGTGAATGTTAGTCCTATTCCCACATCAAGGATTAACTCTTTTCATCCTTCGACTTAAATTCTTGGACATCCAAACTCAGCAGTTCAAACAAGGAGCAAAGTGACCAAAAGTCCTGGAGCCTATGCTTTTGTAAGTTATATTCAAAAGCAGAGAAGAAATAATCATAAGGACTTCCAGCATTGTTTATTTGCTTGTTTCTTGTCTCAAAATGAACCCAAGAAGATATCTGAAGCACTTGAAGATAAAAGTTGGGTTGATGCTATGCAGGAAGAACTGCTGCAATTCAAGATTCAAAAAGTTTGGATTCTTGTAGATTTGCCTTATGGGAAGAAGGCAATTGGAACAAAATGGGTTTACAGAAATAAGAAGGATGAAAGAGGTGTTGTGCTTAGAATTATGGCAAGGTTGGTTGCTCAGGGACATAGGCAAGAGGAAGGGATAGATTATGATGAGGTTTTTGCTCATGTGGCTAAGATTGAAGCCATTAGGATCTTTTTAGCCTTTGCTTCTTACTTGGGATTCATAGTCTATCAGATGGATATGAAAAGTGCCTTCCTGTATGGCAAAATTGATGAGGAGGTATATGTGTCTCAACCTCCAGGTTTTGTAGATCCTAAGTATCCTAAGAAGGTCTACAAAGTAGTGAAAGCTCTCCATGGTTTACACCAAACTCCCAGAGCCTGGTATGCTACTTTATCTACTTTCTTGTTGAAGAGTGGATACAGAAGAGGAACTATTGACAAGACTCTTTTCATTAAGAAGGACAAAAATGATATCATGTTAGTACAAGTTTATGTGGATGATATCATTTTTGGTTCTATAAAGAAATCTTGGTGTGATGAATTTGAGGCATTGATGAAAAGTAGATTTCAGATGAGTTCTATGGGAAAGCTCACCTTCTTTCTTGGATTAAAAGTCAAACAGAAAGAAGATGGTAATTTTATAAGTCAGGATAAGTATGTTGCAGAAATCCTGAAGAAGTTTGATTTTGCCAGTGTAAAGACTGCTAATACACCAATTGAGACCCAAAAGCCTTTAGTCAAGGATGAGGAAGCTAGTGATGTGGATGTACACCTTTATAGATCCATGATTGGCTCTTTAATGTACTTGACTGCTTCTAGGCCTGATATTATGTTTGTAGTTTGTGCTTGTTCTAGGTTTCAGGTCACTCCAAAGACCTCCCATCTAAATGCTGTAAAGAGAATCTTTAGGTATCTAAAAGGCAAACCCAAACTGGGCCTTTGGTATCCTAGAGTGTCATCATTTGACCTGGAAGCCTACTCAGATAGTGACTATGCTGGAGCAAATCTTGACAGGAAATCCACAACAGGAGGTTGTCAATTTCTTGGCAGGAGACTTATTTCTTGGCAATGCAAAAAGCAGACAATTGTGGCTACTTCTACTACAGAGGCAGAATATGTTGCTGCTGCAAATTGCTGTGGGCAAGTTTTGTGGATTCAAAATCAAATGTTAGACTATGGGTTCAATTTCATGAACATAAAGATCTACATTGATAATGAAAGTACTATATGCATTGTAAAGAATCCAGTATTTCACTCCAAAACAAAGCATATTGCAATTAGGCACCACTTCATAAGGGATGCATATGAGAAGAAACTTATCCAGGTGCTAAAAATACACACTGATGACAATGTAGCTGATCTTCTAACCAAGGCATTTGATGTTAGTAGGTTTCAGTTCTTGGTTGTTACTATTGGGGTGATCAATCCATAAGCTGCATTAGTTAAGGTGAGGCAAATGGCTGTGTTGTACAGTTTGTATGTTATGCACAAAGAAGGATTCTGGTAATGGTGATGATTTACATGGAGTTATTTGGGATATAAAGAATCATTAAAGAGAGATATAGACGATACTAAAGCACTTTTATTGCCGAACTTGTTGAAGTATTGTTTAACAAAAGTTAGTACCGACAGTGCAATTTTTGTACCGATGGGCAAAGTTAGTACCGCTACAGAGCCGTTGGAGAGAATACCGCCAAGGGTCTAAAGTGTAACTTGTAACGGTTTCTTCGCTCTTAGGTTTATTTAACACATATAAACCCATCTCAATTGCAAAATTCACTTACGTAATCTCTCTCAATTACTCTCCTTCTTCAAACCCTAATCTCTCACTAACCGACGATCACAAATTCTACAACCATGGCTGTTCTTGAATCGTGCCCTAAACACAATATGGTAGCTTATCTAGAGAAGACTGATGGAAATGCAGAGTTTCATGAGATTATTAACTTTCTTACATGAAGCTTTATTCACTATGCTCTCACTATAAGTCCTGTAATCTCTACTACATTTGTTGAACAGTTTTGGACATCTGCTAAATCCCAAACAATCAATAATGTTAGATATATTACTGCCAAAGTAGCTGGCAAGCCTGTAACTATCTCCGAAGCATCCATACGAAGTGATCTTCGTTTTGATGATGTTGATGGGATAGATTCTCTGAATAATCAGGCCATATTTGATGATATTAAGCTCATGGGGTATGAGGGGGATTTAATTTTCCTAACATTTAACAAAGCACTGTTTTCACCCCAATGGAAATTTCTATTTCATACCATAAATCACTGCCTAAGTTCAAAAATACTTCTTGGGGTCAGATTCCCACTGCAGTGATTTGCTTGACCTCTAATCAAAAGTTTAATTTTTCTAAGTTAATTTTTGATGGTATGCTTAGACACTTGGATGCAACGAAAAAGTTTGTCATGTATCCAAGATTTATCTCAATCTTTTTGTCTAACCAGTTAAAGAATGTGCCTGTCCTATTAGACTACTTTCCCATCCATGCTATGACTAATAAAGTTTTTTCTTTTATGGTCAAAAAGGGAAAACATTTTTCAAGGAAAGTCACGCCTTTGTTTCCTAACATGTTGGTTTAACCAACAGAGGATGAGGGTGAAGGGTCAGAAAGACCATCTGAACCACAACCTACACCCTCTCCTCCTCACCCTAGTAAAGCCCATGTTGAGCCTCAGTCTGACCCATCACCTGGACCTTTACCCACTATACCTATTCCTGATCCCATTCCTAAGGGTTTTGGTAGAAATCTTGGAAGTTAGTCATCTAGTGATAAATCTCTTTCAGGGAGTGAGGGTGGCTTGACTCTCCAAAGTGTCTATGATCTATATCTTTCATTGTGTACACATGTCATAGCTCAAGCTGCAGAAATCAAATCTTTAAAGGCACAAGTCAAGAAGTTGAAAAAGTAAGCCAGGCCTTTCCTTCTTCATCATAAAGCTTGGCTCAATACTGTTAAGAGAAAGAACCAAAACAAGAAGAAGGTCTTGAAGACATCAAAGAGGAGGAGGGTATTCAAACAAGGGAGGAAAACTGTCAAATCTTCTAAAGGTGATCTTACAGTACCTACAAACACTGAATGGGGTGATTTGGACATGGACATTAATGACATAATGGACTACACTCTTGCCCAAGATGAAGGGAAGACTGATAAATTTGATGAAAAGGGAGAAAGTACTGCTCAGCAACAAAGTACTAATAGGCAAGATGAAGGTACTGACATGCCAAAAGTTAGTACCGCCAAAACAAAACTTAGTACCGACAAGCTTGAAGAAGATACTGCTGAGCCAGAACCAAGAGAAAGTACTTCTTCAGCGGCTCAAACAACTCCAACACCTACTCCAACAACCTTTGGAGATGATGAAACGATTGCTCAAGTTCTTCTAAACATGAGTCAAGCTAAAGTAGTTTCAAAAGAAAAGGAAAAGGGGTAGAAATTAGAAATGCTGAGAGACCAAGGACCACTTCAACAAGATCAGTATTAACATTGAAGCCTCTTCCCAAGATTGATCCAAATGATAAAGGCAAAAAGAGGATTGAAGAAGATGAGGAATCTGATACTGAATCTGAAGAAATTACTGAAGCTAAAAAGAAGTTTGATCAGATTGCTCATGATGAAGAAGTGGCTAGAAAAATACAAGAGGAATAGGAAGCTGGAGAAGAGAGAAAAATGCTAACTGAGGAGGAAGCAACTAAGACTGCACTCTCTAATGAATATGACTTTATTCAAGCAAGAATTGAAGCTGACAGACTTCTAGCTGAAAGAGTACAAGAAGCAGAGAGAGAACAGTTTACAGTGGAAGAGAGAGAAAACTTTCTTCATGATACTATAGCTACTCAAAGAAGAATCCTTGCTCAACAAAGAACTAAAGCTATTAGAAACAAACCTCAAACAAAGAATCCGTTTAGGAATCAAATGATGACTTATTTGAAACATGTTGGAAACAAGAAGCATGCTGATTTGAAGACCAAAAGCTTTGATGAAATAAAGGCTTTGTATGAAAAAGTAAAGAGGTTTGATGATAGTTTCATTACTATTGGTTCTACTAAAGATGAAAGAAAGATTAAGGAAATGAATGAAGGAGCTAGTGATCCTGACAAGAAGAAGAAGATTGTCAAGGAAGATGTCTCAGCTAAGGTACCTACAAAGCAAGATGTAGCAGAGCAGGGTACAAAGAAGAGAAAAGGTGGTCATATGAAGATGATTGCTAGGAAAAGGAAAAGACCACAACCAGATGTTGATAGTGATGATGAACACAGAAAGTGTCTAGAGATTGTTACATTTGAAGGTACCATAGATAGTTAAATAATAGAGACAAAATCATTTATTTCTAAGTTGGACAAGGTTTCATCACCAGAGGTGGGTTACCTTGTTGTTTACAGAATCAATGGAAATTTAAGGGCATTCAACTATCTAATGGAGGTACTTCATATTTTTAATAGACAAGATCTGTTTCACTTATATGATTTGATAATGAAGCAGTACTCAGAAAGCACACCAGAAGGTATAGAGTTGATTCTTTAGGGAGACTTGAAGATTATGATGGAATCATCAATAGAAGTAACTGATCAAGGTGATTTCTGGAATGATTAACAAGATTGGGAGATTGTCACTTGGAGACTGTATGAGGCTTGTGGAGTTTGCATACTAGAGTTTAAGGATGGAACAGTCATTCACATGCTAGTTGAAGGAAAATATCCTCTCTCCAAGGAATTATTGCAAAGAATGCTTGATTTTGGATTAGAAGTTGAGGTAGAAAGTACTGCTACATTATATTTGATAAGGTTCATTAAGCAACAACTTAATAAAGAGTAAAGATGAAATGGAATTGAGAAGGGTTTGAGTGTTGGCTAACCACCACACAACAAATGGTCATCAGTTCACCATGCTTAATAGGCATAAGAACTAGCTAGTCCATAAGCAAACGGCTTGTGGTAAAGACTTCTCAAATCCGTTTATGGTTGACAATTTACCAAAAATTGTAGGGTTCTCAACTCACCTTGCTTCATGGTTAAGAGTTGGCTAGTCCAGGATCAAACAGTTCTTGGTAAAGACTACTCAAATCTGTTGATAGCTGATAGTTTGCTAAAAACTATATGGTTTATCAATGCACCATGTTATGGCAATGAAGCATTGGCTAGTCCAAAAGCAAACGGTGTTTGGTAAAGACAAGTCAATTCCGTTGATGGTTGACAGTTTACCAAAAACTGTATGGTAATCAACTCACCATATTTTGCAATAAAGAGTTGACTATCCCAGAGCAAACGGCTACTGGTAAAGGAATATCAAATCCGTTTATGGCTGGTAGTTTGCCAAAAACTACAAAGCCAACTTAGTTGGATTGTTGCTGAAAAGATGTTGCTGTATTGTTGAAGACATGTTGCAGAAGGATAGCAAAAGATGTCAAAGAAACTTTAAGATCAGATCAAGATTTGTCAGAGTGTTTGAATACATCCTCCATGAAGTTCAAAGAATCTACACTGAAGAAACATGAAGTTAAACAAGTTCAACAATCATGTTTAGGGGAGGATTGTTAGGAATTATACATTCCTGACTTAGTACCGTTAGTTATAGTTAGTACTGACAGTACAAAATGTTAAGTACTGCTCAGATAGTTAGTACCGTTAGTATAAAATAGTTAGTACCGTTTAAGAGATATGCATGAGTTATTATAGGAAAAGATATGCATGATCTTTTACGCGTTTTGTAAGCCAAGATTAGGGTTTTCCTTGGTGTATAAAAGGAACCCTTATGGCATAGTTAGAGATATCAGTTCATTGTTAATCTCATAGTTTGCAATTAATACAAAAGCTTAGTTATCAATATTCATTGTTCTTCTTTGCATTATAAGTTAGATTCCGCATAACTTATAGTGTTCTTAATCATTGTTTCTCTTGTAGTTTGTGTGAATCTATTCATATTAGCTACAACCCTTAACAAGGTAGTAAGATCTATATTCAAAGGGATCCACACTGTAGAATATCTTAACACATATAATGGAAGGATTCGAATAGTGTTTTGGAGAGAGAAATATGTGGTTGGATGAACACTTAGAGAGAGAAACAAAGAAGACAATAATAGATTAAGTGTGTGTGAAACAAATGAACAACCAACACCCTCTCCATATGTGGAGAGGGTATAAATACTTCTAGCTTAACTGGCCAGAGGCTTGTGTCATGGGCTTACTATGTATCTTTGGCCCGGTTAGCTTGCTAACATAACATATGTTTAATCTACGAGCTACGACTATCTATGTTGGTAGTGACTGATATTTTTTTATATTTCTAACAATCTCCCCCTAAGGGAGGTCACTCTAATTTAAAAAAAGCTTAAACCTAGCATACTATGCTTATACTTTAGTTTTGAGCTCGTAGTCTTTAACTTCAATCATTAACTTGTGATATGTTGTAGTGATATTTGACTTTTAGGCTTCGACTTGTATCTTTGACTTGATAGAATGTGATCTTAAACTTCTTGAGATCATTGATGTGCTGTCGTTGTATGGTATATTTAAGATGATTCAAGTTTTAAATTTATATTTTGCCGACTAAACAAAAAACAACACTTTAACGGGCAGTGTACCCGATCGGTAGTAGTTTTGTGGTAAGTAGGGTGTCGAACACTTGAAGCGAGGTTAAATCTACCAGTTTAATTAATATCTTGGTTATCTAATCTATGTTAATTATATTATATTCTAATCCTATGTTAAACCTATGTCAGTCTAATATCCTAATTCTAACGGAAGGGGGGGGTTCCGCCTGAGAGACTGGCACGGTTTAGTTGGTGTCTATAATCAATTCAAGGCACTTTTACCCACGTAAGCTAATTAACAAAAGATGAAAGAGCGGTCGAACCTTATATAAGAAAACTGTATTAACTATTATTAATCCGATTAGAACGTTGGTTTGTTTATTAAGTGCAATGATTTCTTCTCTCGAGGTGGCATATCATTCTTAAGACTTAGGCGTTACATCATTCTAAGACCTAGACATATTAATTTTGTCACAATTAAAGCATCCGTATAAAGAATCCTTATTTGCTGATTATAATCTATCTTAGGGATTAAAGCAATGGTGATCTTGTTAAACCCTAGCTCATAAAGACTTTACCCACTTACCACTAAATGACAATCTATACACTAGTAATCCACTTGTCCAACTATCCAATGGAATCAAAACATTAATTGTTGAATTATCTAGGTCACCTGCTAGTCAATACGATCAATAAACCATCGGCAATATCTAATTAACTAGTTAAGCCCGAAGCGTATCCTAGACATAGACTTAGAAGGACAATATTTGTGTAACTATTATTCTAAATGTATAAATTACTATATGGAGAGCTATCACAGACTCTAGATCTACTTGGTCCGTGTTACTAGATCCAATTGAATGATAGGTCGCATACAAAAGCGTGTAAATAAGTATAAATTGATAAACATAAACAAGCATACAATGATAAATCAAGAAATCGAGATAAACAAATACCAAACATTCAAATCTTCATAATAATGGCTAATACCTGAAGGTATTAGCCTTCAAACGTCATAATAAATACAAGAGCAATTATTTAGCCAAGGTAAACTAACCGTGTTAACGAATGATACCAAAAACTGAATGATTACTAAAGTATATGGATTTACATGTTGTGCCCTATGGAATTGAATACGTTGCTCAACCTCTTCTGCTCTTTTTCTCCTCTAAAAATCAACTTTTGTTGTTTATGTATCGAGAATATGATTTAGCACACTTAAAACTCATTTTTGAGCCTTCTATTTATAAGGTTTGGAAGTCGATTTGATACGGCGTATCCATGAGTTGGATACGGCGTATTAGGGATTTCTTGGAGTAGAGAGCACGCTTGATATCTTCCAGAATATTATATTCGTTCCATATATTGAATACGACGTATTGAGTTTCTCTGGATACGGCGTATTGAGCTTTATCCTTTGTGGTCTTTGGTGAGTGCAGGCACATATACATCGTATCTTCCTTGATGGATACGGTGTATTGGTCTTCAGAATAACAATCTTCAAAATATCTTCATTTAACCTCCAGAATGCGTGCCTTTTGCTATCTTTCACCAATCACTCCATAATTACTACAATTCTTAAATTTAAACGATTAAGTAACAATTATTTGCAATAACTATACAAAATGGGTTAATATCGTGGGATAAATAATGCTATAAAATAGACGTTATTTAATGTCATCAAATACCCCCCGCTTGAATCCTACTTGTCCTCAAGTAGCCTTTAGAAGTTTTATAAAAATGTATCCTTAAGGATATTTTTTGTTAAAGCATTTATTCGATCTATTACAAGTGCACAACCAAACACCTCACGAAATAGGAAGATGAAAACACTCAAATCACTCAACTAATCTATATGGTAACATGTAACTAATTCGCTCAATTGCTCGGTCGTGATGAGTATTCTATCATAAGCTTGGTAATGATACACATCTCCACTACTAAAGCTACGGAGTAACAAGTTTATAAAGGTAAATATGGGTTTTTGTATGGAAAGGCGTACGGTTGATCATTCTACAATCTTTCACCAGAAGTATCACTCCTACAAGGCAGCTGCAGCACACATACACACCCGGAACGCCGGGATAGACATGCGTGTTCGATCACATCCCCATTTAAATTTAACCAACGGTTCGGATAAAGAATGATATAGGGCATGAACCTTCTAACTTTCACCAAAAGTCATAAACCAACGAGGTACAAATCATGCATACATGGCCGTAATGACGGAATAGACATGCATATTCGTATGAATCCTCATTCGCGTAAAACCAGCGGCTAATCATCAGGTGAGAGGGAAGTAAATTGTTGTTAAATAAAAATTAAGAAACAAATAGATTAAGACTTAAGATACAAGTTGCTAGACACCTTTTTCCCTACTGTTACCATGATTAAGACACAACTATTTACAACGTCTTGATCATTGATAAAAAACAACCTAAGTTGGCATTCCCGTAACGGTCAACTTCCCAATCATCCCAAAACTTTACATACTCTACAAGGCAAGTGGCGATATCTTCCACTTTGTACAATACTCTACATCGTTGATTTTTTTAGACGTATCAACGAATAATCGATCCTTTGTGTAATTCCTTCGGTAGTTGCGAAACAATTATCTTCAAACTTTATTTCTCTTTCTCTTTTTTCATTTTTTTAAACAAATACCTCAAATCTCGGTGTAGTTTCACCATCTTCACGATCATAATAATTCTGGATAATTCCTTTGGTAGTTCTTCGTTCTTCGGATTCACCAATAATTGTGACGATAGTAAAATCACATGAGCTTTGACTACTAATATACATTCTCATTTGCAATGTGCAAATTTCCAACCGCACCAAAGATAGAAAATGACACAAGACTCGAGAAATACAAACTTTACACTTTAAGCAACTAGCAACTGTAAATTAAACTTAATCTAACAAGGTAGGTTAATGTGTAAGGGTGTAATAAAACAAATAGTTGTTGTAAATTCCTAAAGGAGTGGCTTTACGGGTTATTCTAATGGATCATCACTCTAAAGATGAGAGTGGAAAAGGGTTTAAATGGGAGGTTAACTAACTAGTGTAGTTAGTTAATAAGCAACATGTAAAGGCGATTTGGGTGTAATCCTAAAATTTACCAATTTAAACAAGTTACTCCATCTAAATCCATAGTACTCATCACTGTAGTCTCGAGTGATATACCAAGCCAAGTTCTAAAGTCTACAACATCACCGACACACTTATATTTTGTGGAATTTGGGTAAAGATTTGGAAACGGAAAGGTTAAATCAGCATAATATCTAACAAGGGTTATTGTGTGCGGGTTATGTAACATGTAATTTCACAAAAGTATGCTTGATTTTTTTTAAATTTGAGCATAATTTAAGCATTTTAATCATTTTAATGTGAAAAATAGGACAAGTAAACATTCTAATTCCATCCCCCCACATAAATTATACAACGTCCTTGTTGTATATATAAAACATTAAATACAAGAATTTTAAAAGAATTAGAATGAGAAACTCCCCTGATAATTGCTCGGTAGATTCTCCAAGTTGTGTTTATGAGCAAGATTTCATGTTGAACAACCGCCTTGAAGTTTCAAGACTCCAACACTTCAAGATTTCCAGAAATTTAAATTCTCCACCAATATTCGTCAATTTTTCTTTCTCGAGGTCCTGTAGAAAATATAAGAAGAACATGTGTATTCCTATCTTGGCACCTATGGTTAATTTAAACTAAGCTAAACAAAATAAATACGGGCCAGTCTTGTGGATACGGCGTATCAGGTTAGTGAATACGCCGTATTCAAAATCTGACAATAATATTTTTAAAGTGCAATAAAAATAAAGAGTGATAACGTCTAGATGATCAATGTGCCGTATGGTATAGAGCGGATACGCCGTATTGATGTCTAGGAAGACAGACTCGATAACAAAATTAAATAACATTCCGGGTTGTCTCCCGAGAAGCACTTTTGTCTACAACGAAGTCTTTAAGTTAGACTTTTCTTCAGCTTCTCGTCATTTTTTGGTGCGTGTCACCTTCCATCCTTCGTTCTTTTTCTAAAAAATATCTTGATTAGATTTTGGACATATTATCTTTGTTTCTTTCCCAAATATCATATTCGTAACTTCTTATAGCAATATACTCTTCATTTGGTCTAAGCGAGTATTGAATGGCTTTAAACTTTTCCGCTTTACACCTTTTGTTAGGTAACTCATTGATAGAATTGGATGTATTGCTATATTTAGGCTTTGTCTAACTTTGTTTTTCAATATCACGTACTTCATAGACTTTGAAGAACGAATTAGTAGCAGTGTTGGACGGGTTTTCATATTTAGATTCCTTTAATTCATTAATGCTTGAAACATTGTTATCCTTATATCTCTTATTCTAATTTCCATTCATCCAAGCGTGAAATATCACCTTTTGAGTCCTTCCATCCACTTTCTTATGTTGTTTTAATGATGTGTTTATGTTTGATAAGAATTCAAGTGGACCAATCCCCTAGTTCTCTCCTTCGTCCAACATTTCATCTTCTCCATCGTATGATTCGAGATAGAATCTAAAGAAGAATTTCTCAACAAGTTCCTCCCAAGTGGTGATTTTTTCTTCTCCATCACTAATCCACCATTCTTTAGCATCATCGGCCAAAGAGAGAGGAAAGACTTTCATTCGTAGTTGATGGGAATCTACGCCCGGAACGTAGATCAAATCAACCATTTTAAGTACCTTAGCAATATGATCCACTACGTCTTCATAGTGAGTTCCGTGATACATGTTCTTTCATAATGTAATAAGAAATTCTTTGCTGAAATCAATTTTTAAGTCGTTACTAGTGATAGAAAGATTTGATTCAGATTGAGATTTTTTTGTGTTTTCATTTAGAATTGGTTCATTCATGATTTTTTATAATTCATTTTTTAATCAACTAGCTCTGATAAGTACTTCCTGTAACACAGGTAAAAATATCAGTAGGATTTGCTCTGAAGAAAGATAGAAAAAAAAATTTAGCACGTAAAATCGAATAGGAAAACCAAGATTCAGCTTCTGTTCCAGATGATCGATACGCCGTATCCAATGGAAGTGGATACGCCGTATTAATCAGTTTGAGTGAATACGCTGTATTGGACAGAGAACTGGATACGCCGTATCCGATGGAAGTGGATACGCCGTATTCAACTATCGACCAGAACAGTGTATTTAAGAAAAATAATTAAATACGCAAACAATTAAACACACAAATATATACAAGCAAACAATTAAATACAAATATACAAATATTACAGAATATACAAGAATATACACTAATCTAAATTACACTAATCCTAAGGGTTAGATCTAATCTAATGTTAAAAACCAAAATATCAAATAAAAATCAAGATTAATTTTCACTCCCTGGCAGCGGCGCCAAAAACTTGATGTGTTGTCGTTGTATGGTATATTTAAGATGATTCAAGTTTTAAATTTATATTTTGCCGACTAAACCAAAAACAACACTTTAACGGGCAGTGTACCCGATCGGTAGTAGTTTCGTGGTAAGTAGGGTGTCGAACACTTGAAGCGAGGTTAAATCTATCAATTTAATTAATATCTTGGTTATCTAATCTATGTTAATTCTATTCTATTCTAAACCTATGTTAAACCTATGTCAGTCTAATATCCTAATTCTAACGAAAAAGGAGGGTTTTCAGCCTGAGAGACGGGCACAATTTGGTTGGTGTCTATAATCAATTCAAGGCACTTTTACCCACGCAAGCTAATTAACAAAAGATGAAAGAGTGGTCGAACCTTATATAAGAAAACTGTATTAACCATTATTAATCTGATTAGAACGTTGGTTTGCTTATTAAGTGCAATGATTTCTTCTCTTGAGATGGCATATCATTCTTCAGACTTAGGCATTACATCATCCTAAGACCTAGACACATTAATTCTGTCACAATTAAAGCATCCGCATAAAGCATCCTTATTTGCTGATTATAATCTATCTTAGGGATTAAAGCAATGGTGATCTTGTTAAACCCTAGCTCATAGAGACTTTACCCACTTACCGGTTAATGGCAATCTATACACTAGTAGTCTACTTGTCCAACTATCCAATGGAGTCAAAAAGTTACTTGTTGAATTATCTAGGTCACCTGCTAGTCAACACGATCAATAAACCATCAACAATATCCAATTAACTAGTTAAGCCCGAAGCGTATCCTCGACACTGACTTAGAAGGACAATATTTATGTAACTATTATTCTAGATGTATAAATTACTATATGGAGAGCTATCCCGGACTCTAGATCTACTTAGTCCGTGTCACTAGATCTAGTTGAATGATAGGTCACATACAAAAGCACGTAAACAAGTATAAATTGATAAACATAAACAAGCATACAACGATAAATCATTAAATCGAGATAAACAAATACCAAACATTCAAATCTTCATAATAGTGGCTAATACCCAAAGGTATTTGCCTTCAAACGTCATAATAAATACAAGAGCAATTATTTAGCCAAGGTAAACGAACTAAGTTAATGAATGATACCAAAAACTGAACGATTACTAAAGTATATGGATTTACACGTTGTCTCCTATGGAATTGAATACGTTGCTTGACCTCTTCTGCTCTTTTTCTCCTCTAAAAATGACTTTTGTGGTTTAGGTATCAAGAATAGGATTTAGCACACTTAAAACTCGTTTTTGAGCCTTCTATTTATAAGGTCTGGAAGTCGGTTCAATACGGTGTATCCATAAGTTGGATACGGCGTATTAGGGATTTCTTGGAGTAGGGACCACGCTTGATATCTTCTAGAATATTATATTCTTTCCATATATTGAATACGACGTATTGAGTTTCTCTGGATACGGCGTATTGAGCTTTATCCTCTGTGGTCTTTGGTGAGTGCAGGCACGGATATGCCGTATCTTCCTTGATGGATACGGCGTATTGGTCTTCAGAATAGTAATCTTAAAAATATCTTCATTGAAGCTCCAGAATGCGCGCCTTTTGCTATCTTTCACCAATCACTCCATAATTAATGCAATTCTCAAATATAAATGATTAAGTAACAATTCTTTGCGATAACTATACAAAATGGATTAATATCGTGGGATAAATGATGCTATGAAATAGACGTTATTTGATGTCATCAATCATCAACCAAACATAACCTCTTTTACATCGTTTTGTAATCTTGCCATCTCGTGATCTTGTGACTTTGGACCGACATGCTCGTACTTTTCTTGATATGATAACTTGAAAGATTTAAGGATGTTTCAAGAACGATATATAGTATCAGAGTAGCGGAAGTATTAAAACATGTACTTGAGCTTTCATGATATCTTTATAAATGTCGGTCGAGTATGAGCATGCGGCTATGAATATTTGAGACTGCTGGAACCAGGTACCTCCACGTCCATCTTTATATGTTCCTGAAATAAAATAGTTAGCAATAAATCTGGGGGACGAATATGGCTTTGTCATTCGCCCATGTTTGGTTGGAGTAACCTTCAAATCCGTAAGGATCGACCTGTGATCAGGTAGATTCAATTTAAGAAGAATCTCCTTGATAGGATTTCCAGCTGAAGTATTGAATCTTTCTAACACTTATGTATTAGATTCATCGTACTCAACATGTTCTCATTACCGGAACATCTCAAAGCAGACAACACGGTATGAGTGAACCAGCGAGTTACTATCTCACCGATTGATATAAAAATTGATTTGATAAAAAATCAATCAACGTGTCACTTGCTAAAGTGTTTTTGTGACACATCGAGAGTTTTAAGCATTTTAAAATTCATCAATCGTCAATTCATATACTGGAACAAGTTTGATTCTTATAGAATCGCGTCATCGTTTCTTTTCAGTTGTCACAAGCTTGATTCGTATATAATCTCACAAGTCATCTACCAAGAGCTTGTTTGATGTTGGCTCAAGCAGGATTTCCATCTTCACTGTGAATACTTAAGTATCACTCGGATGTTCTGGCAAAATCATAAGGATAATGCGTAGGACTCTTAACTCATTACTTGTTTTCACATTGTGTGAGCAACAAATACATTCGAATAGTGTCCTAATGAGATTTATGGATGATCTCTTGGCTTTAGACTCAATAGTACACTTTTGGTTTTAGTGATCGAAGGCTGGAGCGGACTGCCACCTTTTCAATACCAACTAACTCGGAGTGAGAGAGTTGATAGAAATGTGTGTAATCTCCGTGAGAAATGAAACAAAAATCTTTTGAGAGATTCTGAGTGGCTATGGAGGGTTGTGTATTGCATCACTGGGTCAATGATGTCAGTCTTCAATGTCAGCAATCATCTTTGTGATTCTTGACATCAGATGTATTGACATGATTTCTGCCTAAGTGAAAGGAGGGCTTCTTTCTTTTTACCCTTTATCTTAATTTTTTTTTAATTCTTCAACCCCTTCAGCGCTTACCGAGACTTCATAACTAGTGCATTGTTGGGTTTGTTCCAGTACTAGCTCCATCTCAGTTGGCACTTTTCCTTTATTCTCACTTTTACTCCTTTTTTCATACCTAAGGAATACTACACTATTTAGTGGAATATCCCTGGGTAGATCCCTCTGGTTCTGGATGGATCATGGGAATAGATACCTAAACTTAACCACCTTATAACTTCAATGGAGTAAATTAAATGGTCGGTCTTTGGTACTTCCACATTATAGCCAAACACGTAACTATTTGCTCCCCCTTTATATGTGCATCGATTAATCGAAAGAGTTTAGCACATATATGGTAAAGCGTACACATGAGATCATAAAAATCATATTATTAGCCATATATTTTATCACATTTTATCCCCTTATCAAAAATGTCAAATCCCTTGATATTTTGGATATCAATTGATTCAAATATTCATGGATTCGAGGAAAAAATATCCAATTATTAACAAGCCGATAATTGGAACATATTAATGCTCCCCCTCAAATTATGAGGGAATTATATGGTGTTTAAGTATGATAATTTGAAATTTTTTGAATTTACTAAGAAATTCTTGAAAATTCATACTCAAACACTATATAAGCCTACTTTTAAGTCTACACTACATATATACATATTAACAAGATTAAAAAAATATACGAAATGACCTTATGATGACGAACACAATATGACGAAGTCATATTGTTTGTTGAAGTAGCCGGAGGTCAGTTTCGTAATGCCTTCCACCAATAAACTTTTCAAGACTCCTCATCAACCTTCTTTCTTTCAACTGCTTGTCAATCGCCTTGAT
Source organism: Tanacetum coccineum (assembly GCA_026074375.1). Taxonomy (NCBI): domain Eukaryota; kingdom Viridiplantae; phylum Streptophyta; class Magnoliopsida; order Asterales; family Asteraceae; genus Tanacetum; species Tanacetum coccineum. The sequence continues at coordinate 5,318 of BQNB010038358.1, read as the reverse complement.
CATGATATTAGCTCTTTTCTTCTCCAATGTACACCAGCGTCTCTTAGCCAGGTATTCCATTCGGATATTCTTTGTTATGTCATCCAGCGAAGTTCGAAGCTTAGTTAATGTCCTATCACTAAACTTGTAAAGTTCGTTTGATCACATCAACCTGTTTCTCCCATTGTTATTAACATAAATAAATCCTTGAGGGTCTTGGTATGGAGTGTACGGGTCTCTTTTCCTGATGTCAGATATGGTAGTTTGTGGCCTGGTGACGTTGATCTTTTTCTGGTAACTTTTAACTCTGAGTTGAAGATCTTAGACTCGCTTCTGAATAACCAAGCTTCTGGTGAACATTCTTAATGCTATTGCGAAGTCGGAAAGTTCATCGCCCGAGAGATTTGTAAGCCGATTCTGAATAACAAGGAGAAGCATGTCTTCAATGTCATTGATACGAAGACGTGGAAAGTCGCCTTCCTTGAATCTATAAAGGTCGTTGTCGGCTCTTCTTACAACAATCTCTTTTAGATACCTATATCCATGTTTCCTCGTTACCTTGACCTGAGTTACCGCCAGAATACGTTTCGTAGAATATACATCATGTCTTGATTGCAGGCCTCGTGCATACCCATAGAAGGACTTACGTTGTTCTCTCTAGTGTGAGATTCCTCATAATGCATGTTTATCATAGGCAACTTTAACAGGGACCCATATAATTGAAACCATGTCTTTAATGCCTTGAAGATCATATTGAGCAGCCTTTGTCTTCGTGAGAGAAGTCGTGTAGGTCATAGTTGAAATACCTCATTGTAAATACTTGAGACCGTTGTTGAAGAAGTAATCAACATGTACTTTTTGACGATTTCTACTCATAACTAAAGGAAGGGGTTTGGTAAGATCAAATGGATAGTCACCGCCTTTTAGATTTTCTCAATCAAGTTTTTCTGAAAGAGCCTTGTAACATTCTTCAAAATCATATTCCAATTCAACATAATTTGAACGGGTGCCTTTGAGAAGTCTGAACGCTGGTCCTAGCAGTGTTTCTTGAGTAAGATTGTTGATTTTTAGGCCGTTCATGATGAATGCAGAGAAGTCTATTGGAATGCTCATTAATTCATCAAAGGTCTTTGACGGTTTTTCAGCAGATGATGCAAGAGTCATTAACCAGCTTTGATTTTGTCCTTGTTGTAGAGTCTTGTCAACATTCCAATCAGGATTAGTAGGTTCTTGAGGTTGTGTAGGTTTGGTGAACCAGTCACGTTTAGTTTCAACCTTCTCCTTGGGTTCTACATCATCATTACCCAGGTTTTCCTCTTGACCTTGTGGCATGTCCGAATCTGCAACCTCAAACTCTAGTTCCTCTGATTGAACAGACTTTCCAGATGATTTTAATTGAGACTTTTCGCCTTTGGATAAGCCAGACTGTGATTCTTTAGCTTTAGGACCTTTAGTTGGTTCTGCATCCTTGCTAGTCTTCCTCTTCTTCAACCCTCGATCTGATCCAGCATAAGGGTCTTCATCTTTATCTTTGTATTTTCGGATTCTTTTCAACGAATACACTTTACCATAAGTGGAGAAGAGAGACTTGTCAAGATCATAAGATTTTATCAATCCTTCATAGCATTCTCTATGTTTAGGAGCTGCCAGATATGATTCACTTTTATCCATCTTGTCAATAAGAATCTTCTTCAACTCAAATTCAGTAAGTGTTGCAGCAGCCTCATATGAAGATTGTGGTTGAGATGACTCCTTGGCTAGAACAACATGTTCAAGTGACTTAGTAACCATGCGTTTGATCTCTAGAGGAGCAATGTTAGACACTACCTATGGCAAAATCTGTGGCAATTGATCCTTGACTTTCTTAGTGATCCTTGCAGTGAGTGATGCCGAGAGGAAATTCATGAATTCATCTCTGGTTGCTCCCAGCTTTGCATCTAGATGTTCATCAACTAAAGCTGTCACTTGAGTTTGGAGAGGATCCTTTTTGAGCTCAGCAACTTCTTATTCGAATGCTGTGTCTCGGTTGTTGAATTGGAAGACTGATGCGAAATCAAGTAGTGTTGATGGAGGATTTGTAGCTTCAGTTGTTGTTGGTGGTGTGGTAGTTGACAAAAGTGGTGTAGGAGTGAAGGATTGTAATGATTGTGGGATGCCGGTGGAGAATACAGGTGAAGAATTAGAGATAACCGAGACATGTACTATAAGGAGTGTGGGTGTCTGCTGGCTTGGTACTTCAGGATGAACAGGGATGTCCAATGGAGAGACAATTTCAGCTTCTGTAGTGGGAATATCTGAAAAGTTTAAGAATTTAGCTGCCAAGTCAGATGAATGAGAAGACCTAGAGACTGGAACTTCAGTCTTCCGTGGAATAGTAGAAAGTGTCACATGAGCATCTTCTATGACTTGAGAGATCTCCGGATTTTCATTCCCTTGCTGAACGTTAGTCATTGCAGCATCGGTACCCTCCTCTTGAACAAACCCTTTATCAGCATCAACTGGTTCATTCATCCTTATATCCACATCATCGTATAGTAGACTTGTAGTATAGTCCATCTCTTCATCCTCATCACCTTTTGCTTTATCAACAACCTTTGTTTCATCTTCATAATCAGAATCGTTGGACGAAGTTTTAACAATCTATTCCTCCTCTTCTTCTTCATCATCTTTAATCTTTTCTTCATCTTGTTCTTGATCAGACTCGAAACCAGATTCATTAGTTTCATGCTCGGAGTCCGACTCATTTTCATTATCTGATTGTGTTTTATCATCATCATAGTCTTTTTCTTGATCACTTCCTTCACTTTCGGAGTCTTGATCATTATTGTTGTCATCTTTATCATTTCCCCAAGACTCAGCTTCACTTTTAGATGGTTCTTCTTCACATCAGGAACCCCTGGTTTAACACCAGTTCCTTCAATTGTAACAGAAGGTTTGATTATTGCAGCACTTGGAGTAGGTTTGGTAGCAATACCAGAACCACTTGGATGAGTCTTGTGAAAGTCCCTTAAGCTCTTCTTTCTAACTTTTTCATACTGAGCTCCTTCAGTTAATGCCACATAAGATAACAGCTCAATTCCTTTTCCTCTAGCAACATCCACCATTTCCTTCTTCTTAGACATTGGTATCTTTGGAGTTTCCCTAATAACATCACCTCTTGCTGGAGCCTGAGTAGACTTCTTTGCAGGTCTCTTTACTCTCTTTAACTTTCTCGTAGGTTCTTCAGTTGAAGCTGGGACATTAGTGAGTTTAGGAGAGGCTGGCTTCTTAAACTTTCACGCCTTCTTAGGAGGTGTAGCTCCTGTAGCAAAGCCAAGGTAAGTCTTATAAGCTTTTGTTTCCTTCATCTCCAGACTAGTCAATGATTCAGGAAGTATAGCACCATAGATTTGAGTTTCTTCTCTTACAGAGACAAATCTTAAGGTGTTTATCAAGTAGTCATCCTTAGAGGTGTTCATCCCGATCTTGTTTCTCTAAGAGAGTATCTTGTCTTGAGTAAGGAAGTAATGAATGATAACTTTGGTGAATCGAGGTTAGTATATCTTATCTTTCTTTTTGTAGGCTTTGTTGTCAATCTGGTAGATGAAGTCTTCCCAAAGTAGTTCAACATAGTCCACATTCTTTTGATGGTACATACCCCAAAGGATTTGAGCTCTAGAGAGACGAAGCTTGTCAAGACCAGTTGTCTTTCCAGATAAACTTCTGTTAATGAGTGCATCAAAAGTTCTCTAGGGTTGATGCATCTAATCAACAACAACATCATTGAGTAAATGGATTTCCTCGGTGTGACCAAGATCTCTTAAGAAGGACACAATTTCTTCATCAGTAGGAAGTGCATCAAAGTCTTGACCCTAAACTCTAGGGCATATCTTGAAGATATATCTGAAGACTTCCAGAGTGAGTTTGAATCTTTTCCTTTTGTCTATCTTGAGTCTGTAGATAGTGTCATGCTTGTAAACAGAATCCTAGAACTGATGCATGTAGACTTCTGGAACATCTACAGTGATGAGAAATGCAGAGTAGCATAGAGTAAGAGCCAGAGCATCTAGAACAACTTGAAATGTGGGCTCTCTTTGGATCTTTCTAGGATTGAGTCTTTCGTTGCATTTCCTAATGTGAAGTCTTTTCTCCTTTGGAACAAGTTCCAGATCATGTTTGGTTTGTTAAGCAGTAATGGAAGACATGATTCTGCTAAGAGTTATCATATACAGTTCTTATACAAGCAAATATATATCACTAAAAGACAATGCAAGACTGATTTACACAAGGAGTTATGCACATAGATTCTTGACAAACTATGAACACACATGAAACAAGGAGAAACACATAATCAGACATCACACTAACTATAGGAAATATAAAGAAATCAAGGCAATCACTAAAGCTATCTAAGGAGAAACTAGACCTAAATTAATCACTAAATGATAAGTTAAGGCATAATTAAACTTAGATTAGATTACGAGATTTAATTACCAAGATTACAAGATTAATTCATCTTAAGAAAAATTATGTATAATTCTCCTATAAGAGTGTATAGTTCGCCTTTGTTAGTCACATTTGCCTATATTGTAGTGTATACTTCGCCTATGTTAGTCATATGTGTATAATTCGCTTGTTATTATGCCTTGTGTATAATTCGCCTGTGTAACTTTGTATAACTCGCCTGTGTTAAAGAACGTATAGTTCTCCTGTAGAGTTGTGTATAATTCGCCTATGTTAATACAAATGTATAGTTCGCCTGTGTTATGGAAAAGTATAGTTCGCCTGTGAAATGCCAATGTATAGTTCGCCTAAGCAAATTTTTACATCAACAAATTACACCTTTTCAAGCTTCACAATGCATCTTAACATGAACACAAAGCAACTAGGGAATGTTTTAACACTTCTAACACACGAATTAACCACCACAATCTTGCCTAAAGACTCATTCGACTTTCACTCACACGAAATCCCAAGATATTCAAGATTTAACATACAAGCAAGTTTAGAAACACTCAAACGCATACAAACAATCATTATAACAGTTCTAAACCCAAACCCATGAACTTTTACAAGTTCTTGCCAATTTTCAAAGTGTTCAACACCAAGAATCAACCATAACATATGAATGAGTTATCCCCTTTAAAAAACTGTTTTAGGCACAACATCTAGACCCCTATAGGATCAAAACCCCTCAATCAAGTCCTATGTATGGAGGTTTTATCATTAACACAAGAGTACCTTGAGGTTTAGAAGAAGGTTAAATTAATTCTTGAAGGTCTTGACAAAATCAACAATGGAGGAAAGTGTGTATGAGTGTGTTCGTGTGTTTGTAACAGACAAGGAGGGAAAGGGGTGTT